>OZ038384.1:75095001-75256373 GCA_964036045.1 Eutreptiella sp. 'Long Island Sound 2002'
CCACACCCACCCCCCACCCCCCCACCCACCCCCCCCCACCCCCCCCCACCCCCCCCCCCCCCCCCCCCCTCCCCCCCCCCCCCACCCCCCCCCCCCCCGACCCCCCCCCCCACCCCCCACCCCCCCCACCCACCCCCACACACCCCCACCCCCCCACCCACCCCACACCCCCCCACCCCCCCTGGGGATTGCAACAAAGCAGTGGTTACCACGCTCCCACGACCATGGCCCTGAGCAGACCGCATGTGCCGATGCACCGCGGCTGAGCTGCGTCGTCCCATGTCGGCCTCGGGGGCGGGGAACTTGGCGCCCCCGAAAAAGTCTGATCCCGGGGGCCACTCGGCTTTCTTCGTCATCCTCGGCGCCGGTGATTCCCGGGCCAATGGACTGCCCCCCAAAAAGGCCGAGGGCAAGTGTGCAGATGCGTCTGCGCGGAAGAAGGCAGGCACATGTGGGGGGGGGGGGGGTCTGTGCAGCAGCGCGAGAGGCTGTGCAGGCGTGGGAGCGTTCACCGGAACGCAGTGGCTTCGAATCAGGACGCCACTCTTCCATAGAATAGCGTAGCCCCCCCCCCCCCCCCCGCAGGGACTTGCTTGAGCGGGGGGGGGGGAGGAGGGGAGGGGGTCCAGGGGGGAGGGGTCCCCCCCCCCCCTGGGGACGGAATGAAAATTAAAGTAAGTCCCCCCCCCCCCTCCCCCGCGCGCAGGCACCGCCCGAGGCACCAAATGGACGGTTTCCCCGGGGCAGTGGGGACCGCGCAAGGCGGTGCTTGCGCATTGGGGGGGCGTCGTGGCATCGAATAGCAATACTCTCGAAACAAAAACCAACAACAAAAGGCAGCGACCGAAGCGCCAATCGGAGGCGAATCCGACGAATTATGGGAACATTGCACCGTGCGATTCGCTACTCAGTGGACTGACTGTTCTGTGCCACGCGTTGCGGTTCACGCAGCACGTCGCATCGTTGTGCGCGCGGAATGCGGTGCAGTAAATCGGGTCAGCCGAAGCAATTGCCATGCAACTGCTCCGTATCACGCAACACCGGCCAAAACGTGACGGAGGAGGCGCATGGAACGGGGTACAACGAAGAAACGGACCAAAGCATACCCCAAACCGGATGGACACAAGGTGCCCGCCTGCCGTGCCTTCAATGCTCCCGTGCCATGTGTCCCACGGTGCGTTCTCACCGCCCCTGACATTCCGAACATTGATCTCCGTCACGCGCACACAAAACACTCGTGCGGGTCTGAAGACCCAGGCCCAGACATGCGCACAAACGTGCACCGGCACGTTCACCAAAGGAGCGAGCGATCGCATCATTTCGATGGCGAGTGTAGCGCGTTGATGTCATCACCTTCAACAACCGAAGACTTCTTTTTTTTTTGGCTCAGACCAAAGATGAGCTGGCGTAGCCCCCTCACTTCACAGTACTCGAGGTAACCCCTCGGGATCAAGGCTCAGAGCTGTCCAGTGCCACGATGATCCCACAAATGACTGCGGTGGCGCATCACCTTCAACACCCGAAGACTGCGTGCGGCTGAAAAACGAGCCCATACCCCACCCCCTCATCTTTGTTCTGCGGCAGCCCCCCCCCCCCCCCCCCTCCCCCGGGGGCAAAAGCCAACGAAATGACGGTTCTCCCGGCGGCTGATTTGCAGCGGAATCCACGACACCACCTCTGGGCCGAGGGCCTGCATTGCAATGGGCCCACTGCACTAGTCCGCGATGCCCGACCCCATCCCTCGTGGACCGGTGGCCCGAGGTCGCGCCGACACCCAATCGCAACGGCCGCTCCGCCAAAGCGCTTTGAGGCATGCGCAACGCCTGTCTTCTCCCCATCCGCCCCCCTCCACTGTGCAGCAGCTCTATTCCCTGAAATTCGGGGTCTAGACCAGCCCCCAGTCGATTGCAACTCCGGGGGGCGGGGGCCCGTTGAGCCTGTTACCCAGACCCCCCCGCCCCCTCTGAGTGGGTGGACAACCAAACCCCCCAATCTACAAGTGGAGGACGCCTCCTCAAAAGGTGAACAAGTACGCACATCCGAAAAACCAACCGGCATACCCCGAAGGAATGCTGGGCTATGTCACGTGTGCACAGGCGGCAGACAAAACAAAGCACAGAAGATGTGGCTCGTCAGTGGCCTACAAGACCATAGGTACCTTTCTGTCAAAAGCGAAACGCAAAGATGCCCGTGGGTAGTTCACTGAGCAAACAAAGACAATGGGCACGCAGCGGAACGCCTTGAGCCGCCGCCATGCAGGGCCCACAGGATCTCTATTTATGTCATATACTGAGTTCTGTGACAAATGGAAACGCTGACCCCCCCCCCCCCTTTGAAAAGGCTCCCAGGGCCGGGCCCACCAAACGCACTGCAGGATCTCTGAAATTGCTCAAAACAATGCCTTCACATACAAATGTAGGGAAGTCAAATATGTTTTTCGGCTTCGGCTCAGACCTTGGGACGCTGACAACCCCCTCTTACCGGACGGTACTCGAGAGAATTCTCGGAATCAGGGTACGATTGTACCACAGATCAGTGTGGTAGCGGACATGACACATTATTAGGGGGAGCTATATCTGAAACCAGAAGATGCATCTGATCTGGTTCACCACCGTTTTTTCCAAAAAAACTGTTCCGGACCAACGTCAGTGGCCAAGAATAAGGTCTGGCTATTCCAGCCCATTTCGCAGACCCCCCCCCCCCCCCGCGCCTCATGCACACCGGCTCGAGCCCCCCCCCCCCCCCCAACTCTTTGGTGTTGCAATGGACCCCGTGCCTTTTTTTTTCGGGGGGTCAGCGAACACAGGCAACCGCATGGAGATCAAGGCACCCCTGACACCGCGTTTCCATTACGCCCCCCCCCCCCCCCCTCGGAGGAGGTGACGGATTGAACGCTGCAGGTGCCCACTGCCATACCCGCCAAACAAACATCGTCCATGGGGACTTTGCTCTGTGCACCCTCTCTCACCCGCACCCTCGCTGGCCGCATGGCCCTTCCCACCCTCTGCGGCCTCATGGCACAACGCCACGGTCTACCGCGCCGTATCCGTTTGAACACCTCCTCGCGCCGCCGAAACTGAAGGGGTCTGCAGGAGCCTGGGCGCGGTCCCTGGCGCGCACGCACTGAGGCAGAGTCGCCTGTCCAGACCTTGTGTGGAGGGGGGCCAACCGGACCGTGGCACATCACGTCCCGGGGGCGTGCGGGGCCGTGCAGGAAATGGGGATGGGGGGGGGGGTGGACGCCCGCGTCGCAACTTGTCAGGCACTCGTTAAACTGGGGCCCCACGTCCCCCTCTCGAGACCCATGACGCCACGAGCCAGGGAATGGAGATGTGCCACAAGGGAGAGAGAGGGGTGCGGGGCGAGGGCGGGGCAAAGGGACCGAATGGGGACATGGCTCACCGCGTGGCTGGAGAAGGTGATTGACACGGAGGGAGTCGAGCTACTGCGGGGGTTGCAGCGTGGGAAAGAAGTTCCATCCTCAATACTCCAGTGGTTTGGCTGGTTTCCCGGGCTCCATTTCCCTCCTGACAAGGCACGGCACAAGGCACAGTAAAAGACAACTTCCATCTGACGGGCAGGAGCGCGCGGCCCTCAACACTGTGACAAGAGGGGCAGTGGAGCCAAATTGGGGTTTCTGGGGAAACTGGGGGTTCCGCGACTGCTGCACGGTCGCGGGTGCCCGTGAATGGCCAAGCGCTTGCGGTCGTTGCGCAGTGCAAAAGATTCGCACTCGGTCTCGCCGGCTTGCGAACACAAACGAAGCACCAACACGGGCCAAGTGCAGTCTTCTTCAGATCCCCCAGACGACGATTCCCGACGCGGGAAGGCCCAGTCCCACAGCGTTGCGACGGGGCCGGGCATTGATGGTGTGCAATGTGGGCAAGGGATCCATTGGGCACGTGGTGGCTGCATTACCTCCGCTCCTTTCCTGAGGCCTTTCCCCCCGTTTGTCCCTCTCTCCTGCTCTGATGCGGCATACCACAGGGCGGCATCCGTGGGCTGTGGGCCGGAACGACCCCCTGTCACTGCCCCTGAGCGGCAGTACATGCAACGCGGCCGCACTCAAACGCGGAACAAGTAGGGCCAGCAAGGCCTTGAGAATGCTCTTTGCGTGCTGCAGGTGCGCTACCGGCGCTGCAGGGCAAGAGTAACAAACTGTAGTGCACGCTGTCAAGAAGAAGTGCAGGAAATCAAAAGAATTGTGCAATGCCGATCTCACTCTCTGCAAAGGCCAGAATGCATGCAAGAAGGCTAAGAAGAGCCCTAAATACTGCTTTGAGCCCCTGTCGACACCAATAAGGTCACCCGACGCAAAACAAGCCTTCGAATCATCAATCATTGAGAATTTGTGGGGCCTGAGAGAAACGGTGCAGCAACCATTGATTACCACGACGCGGCAGAAAACAATGGTACGGTGCAGCTCAACAATGCAGTATTGGATGCAGCCCGTCAAAATGCCCCAAAATACCCCAAACGTGCGGCCGCAGGAGGTACAAGACAATCGTCCTCTCTGTTAGTGCAACACCCTTGTGATAATGAGAACTTTATGGCATCAACAGTGAACTGGGTCTGCCAATCCCGAAAGCACACGGCAGTCTGGCTTCTTGTCTAACCGGAGCACTGTGGACAGCGCCACTGTGAACCCAACGGCCAACATCACGCATCAAGACTCGGTGCAGAGAGCAGTGGTGCCTACATTCTGCACAAGGATCAATTCAGGGCAGCGCCGTGCCCCAGCCATTGCCGGACTGGGGCATTGATGTTCTGCACATACTTCCCCAATGCCTCCACGTGGCAAAGCCGTGATACGCACGCACGCACGCACATGCACACCCACACCCACACCCACACCCACACCCACACCCACACCCACACCCACACCCACACCCACACCCACACCCACACCCACACCCACCCACACACCCACACCCACACCCACACCCACACCCACCCACACACACGCACACACACACACACACACACAATGTTACCACCAAAACAGGAGTGCGACAGAGAAGTTCTCTTACTGCAGAGCAGATGCCCCAAACACGCGTGCGCACAAACTGGTGACACATCACCCGCATCAGATCAGCAGCAGACTCTTGCATGCAGCCTTTTGCGTCACACACAACCCCCTGCTAAGCGCGGCCATCGCCTTTGAAATCAAACAGAACGAAGGCCGCATGTGGGTGGCAGACACAGTCGCGCCAGCGCACATGCTTCCCCGTGGTAGTGTGCAGAGGGCTGCTGCTGCTGCCTCCCTCACGCAGAGCAAAGTGTTGTGTGTGCACCATTTTGGGGACCCCAGTGTGCTGTCCGCTCTTTCCGGGGCGCCACAAAGCGAAATGCATCGGTGCACTCCGGACCTTACGGCCACACGCACCCGGAGCCGATCTTACCCTTGTCCCCGCCCTTTGTTGCCGCCCTTGTCCAGTGTCCCCGCTGCTGTCGCCGCCCTTGTGCCTGGGCACTCTAACGCAGGTATATAAGCAGACACAAAAGCGTGCGACAACAGAGACACGCCTGGCGCTCTGACGCCAGGCAAATGCCTTTCAGCCGTTCAGAGGCCAGCGGATACCAGAATTCCGGGGGCGTAGCTAGGAGCATATGCAAACGAGAAGGAGGATTGAATACGGGGCATACAAATGTTCAAAAGCCTTGAAATTGCGAAAAGAGTGGAACACTTGAAAACAACATGAGTCCACCGCACCGTATGGGTCAGAGGCGCGCGTAATGTGTGCAGCCCGAACCACCGCTGGGCAATCATTTACCCGCGTTCACGTGCTTCAGATGCTTGGACACGGTATCAATGCACCTTCGGCGTGTGTCCTGCCGCCTGCGAAACGGAATAGAGGCAGACGCCGCCAGCCTGACTCCCCGAGGGGCTTGACGAACAATGTGTTCATGGAATATGCCGTGAGTTTGTGGTTGTGGCCATCGGCGTTTGGTCTGTGGTTGCGTTGGGCACTGCACAGTGCCCCTGCCATGAAAACTCGACGTTGCACAGTCAGAATAATCTTCTCAAGTCCGCTGCTGCTGATTATGCTGCTGCTGCTGCCGTTGTTCTTGTTGTCACTGTTGTCATTGTTGGGACCATGCTTCATAGGTGCGTGCTGCTGGTTGCAGGTTGCGGATACTCACAAGAGGCAATGCAGGCGGCGGCAGCAGCAGCATGACTCATTGAACTAAAACAGCCTCCTGCAAGTGCATCCCCTCAAATGCCATAAAGATCACAGCGACAGAGACCAGAGCACTTTGGTTTGCATTTGTTCCAGGGTCTAAGTCACAAATTCCCCAGCCATCCCCCCCCCCCCCCCGCATGATGCATCATTCTCAGCTTGGACTGCGAGCACCTCTGCCGCCCTGATGCATGAGTGTTTGAGCAACACTTTTAGCCTTGATCATGAGAATAGTGGTCCACCCACAAGGACATGTCCTCCACGGATATCAGATTACTCATGTCCTGCAATGAAGCACACATCGAGGGGTGTGGAGGATGTAGGTAAGGCGGAGGCGGCAGGTCGGGTATGTGTCTGGCAGACAGGACAGGGGTCGGGGTGTGAATTCCCCGGAACTACGGAACCCTGCAGCATGGGGGGCACCCAGGACAACGACATCTCTAAACATTTGGCCCCCTGCAGGGGGGGGGGGGGCAGCCGGGCTGTACATACTGCAAAATGATCCCTTCATCGCACTAATAATTTTGAACATAGATATGCGGGGGTTTGGAAAAAAATTATCCCCCTGGGTTCCAGTCCCAGCAGCCAGGTTTGGGTCTCCTACAGGACACTTGGTGCCTCATCAACTGCAAGTAGGCGGAGGTGGCGGAGCCGGACCGGCAGGAGGGACGCTTGGGACAGGGGGACAGACTGGGGGAGCAGGGAGCGGCAGCGATGCCTTTGCATTTGGGTCAGGGTGGGCTGCCCTTCTGCTGGGCTGGGGAGGGGGAGGGGGGGAGGGAAGTGGGGATGAGGTCTGTTTTCCCGTGCAGCCGTGGGGGCACCCCGAAGAGTGTCCAGCATGACTGCCGCGTGCTCCACATCGCTTGGGAGGAAATGGGAGCGGCTAACGCGGAGCCCTTGGTGCCATGACAACAGGTGGTTCACGAGGGCAAACCTGTACATGGCTCACCGCCCGAAGGCTGCCTCCACCAAAAAAATGGGTCCCGTCCCCATGGTTGTCCCTAACCAGCTGCAGGGTCTTTGCACTGTAGGGGCCACGGACTGTGGGTTTCGGGGGGCTGGGGTTGTCCTTGGGGACAAACTTCGGGGGTTGAGGAGGGGATGGGGTTGGGACTGCAGTTGACATGACTGCCTCAAGGCAGCCAAGGCACCTGGGGATTCCGGTTGGGGGGGTTCCGTTGGGAGCTTCAAATAGGAGAGGGTAGGGAAGTATCTGGGGGGATGGTGGTGATGGTGGTGAGGGGGGTGGCGGCAGCTTCCGAGGGATTGGCCCTTGACTTGGGGGGGAGGACAGTGTGATGGGGCTTCGAGGGACCACTTCTTCCTCCTTGTGTTGGTTGAGTGACATAGGAACAATAGGTGAGAGCAGAGGAATGCACCGCAGGGGATGCACCGGATTGGCTAGCAGTGGACAAGTCCATTGCGAATGTGACGACAAAAAAAAGGCAAATCACGCAAGAGCACAAGGGACAAACAGGCACAACCTTTGTCTGTTGTTATGCACAGCCTTTACTACATTTCTGTCCATGCAGCATCTTGCACAGAAAATGGGCACCAAGCATCCAACCAAAGTTTCAATGGATTTAGGTTCCACCAATGCCACTCAAACTTCTTCCGAGAGTTCCATGGAAGCTCGGCCAGAAGGTCCATGGAACATTCCTAGCGATATTGGTTGCGTTCCGGGGCCTGATCTGGCTGCCAAAACTTCCGAGCATTTTTCTAGGGGTCGCACCTAGCTGTATCTGAAATGGGGGTTAGGCGACTTGGCACAACTCAAGTCTTTGTTCAGGCCGTCTAGGAGCACCGGGGCCGACTGACATAGACGGGACCGTTGGGGCTCATGCTCCACGCCGTGTTCTCGTTGGAGTGGCGGCCGCGCGATGGCTGGTGGTATTGGGACGTGCCGGGGTAGACGGAGCCCGTGCATTTTATGCAAGAGCCGCTCCAGCACATCTAGCATCTTATGCGCGATAGCCTGCGCTGCCCCACGGTGCATCACTTTGAGGCGTGGCACCCGACGCCATTTGGTTGGTTGGGCGACAACATCGACGACGAGGCGTGCCTAGCGGTGCTTAGGGTCGCCTCCACGGAACTCCTGCGGGGCTTGGTGGCTAGGGCAATACGGACCTCATGACGAGGGGACAACCTCTTCCCACATGTACCACCGGTGGCCAACATAGAACATTGCAAGAGAGAGCAATATTCTCCCCTCACCAGGGGCAATTTGCGGGAATACCCGGCGAGGTGCATGCGATATGCTATGGTGGGGTTGGTTTCCCACGCTAGTAGCAGCACCCGTTCATAGTGCATGTGCATGACCGGGGAGATGTGGTGTTGTGACACAGTCCCCCTATTGGGACCGTTAGGGCCACCTCCTTGGCCCTAGAGAGGCGCACAGCCCTCAAGACCCCCCGCAGCACTGCAAGCCGCCGAGGTCTGTGTCTGTGACCGGGACCACCGCCACCCTGTGGAGCGCTAGTGGCGCACACGCCGGGCAAAGGTGGCTAGGTGCAGGAGGCAACAAAGCGTGGTGAGGCCTGCCTTCAGACGCTTTGCGAGCACGGGCCCATTATGTGTGAGCCCCCGATGGCCTCGTTAATCTCCAGTTGGCGAAAAATGTCCGCCACCAGTATAGGGTGGACCCTAAGGAGTACCGCCGTGGTGCCATCCTCGCCCTGCACTTAGGTGCAGGATTTGTCCATGCGGACATCTTGCCCCGTCACGCAAAGCCATTCCTCCTTTTTTTTTGTGCATCCATCCTTCTTAAGTTCGGCTCCTATTGGGGAGTGGAGTCATGGCCACACCACATTCCATAGTGGTAGTACATATTGGTCTCTTTGATAAAACGATCAGCAATGGTACATACAGCCATCGGGGTATGCCTTTCGGCCACGCGTCATCATGAGACACTGAGACTAGCTCGTCCATAATAACATCAGTGCGTTCATTCTGCCCTCCTCTCACAATTCCGCTCCTCTATCTCCGAGTGTCTTATACTTTGCACGTACGATTATCCCTTGTGCCTAGGCTCAATGCTCTACCCCCTCGTCTAAGGTCACTAGATATCTCGCCACGCCCTCTTTAGTCTCAACCTACCTTGTCCGTCTTCACCGCACCGTTCGGACGTCCCTCTTGGTCATGTCCCACACTGCTTCCTTTTGGCCCTTGCAGTACTTAGTTGAAGCTTGCATCCATTGTACCGGCTTGACGCATTTCTGGTCCATGCATGTCTCCACCGCACCGCCCATAATGTGGCCTCTGCCCATGTCTTATTGATCGCTTGGTGCCACTGTGCCCCTACCCTTTGGAGGAAGCACATTGCATTGTGGCTCTGTTTTATCACGAAACGTTGTGCATGGAAATCTTCCATTGCCGTGCATGTACGTCCAACATGTCTCGTAGCCACGGTTGGGGGGGGGGGGGGGGTTATAGGCCTTGAGTGCAGTCCTGTCACCCGCAGCCATTCCTCTGTGGTCGGTGTGGTGCGCTGTAGCAAGGCTACCGACAGGGCCACCGCTTGGGTGTTGTCCGCACACCCAAAGGACCCGAGCGCTGCATACCCTGCTCCTTGGTATTCCATTGAGGAGAACTCTCCCTCCTCAAGCTCCTGGGAGTCCACACCCGCCAGGCCCGGGGGAAGGCTGGATGTCGCGGAGTATACTTGAATTTGGAGTGAGTTGACCTCCCACTTCCAAATAGTGGTGAGGACGTTCATTAGGATGACAGATAGGGGGCAGCCCTGCAAGATCCCATTGGTGGCACGCCACTAGGACCCCAAGGCACCGGCCACCTTGAACACCCGGTGGAGCTGCTCGTACATGGCCTGGATGGCACGGCCCGTGCCCGGGGTAAACAACAGCAACTTGAGGGCATCTGGGGTCCCGTGGCCCAGGGTACATGGGCGTAGCGGCCACTAAATGGGTCCCCATGGATGCTCAAGTACCCGTATTGTCACGAAATGATCAACCCAACCTGTCCCAGGGGCGACCGAAGGGTTTTGGAAAAAGCCAAAATTTCAATTTTTCGACTGCGGGCCTGAAAACGGCCAAGTCCTCGGTGGCCAGGAGCCAAATGGGGGCGCCGACTGGGGGTACCTGGAGTTCGGACATGGGACCGGCCATTGGTAGGCACATAACTGCCATGCGGTTCTAGTTCATCATGGCCCAAGTGGAAAGCACATTGGTTTCGACTGGTGGACTAGGAGCGGCGTCCGGGGGAAACAATCCTCAGATTTTTGCAAGTAGACAGACACGCTGTGCCGTTGGGTCTCATTCCAATGTGCAGTGGCACTCAGCACATTATTGTGCACTGGCTCGATGGTGGGGAAATTTTTGTGGCCCGCCAATGCATGGACTTGCAGCTGTGCACGCCCGCTGCTCCGATAGGGATGCCCTTACCCATCAGCATTGCACATCACGCAACACTCAACAACTGCCATAGACACAGAAAATGTTCATTGTGGTGTCCCTCTGGTTAGCAAAGACGAGGTTCATGTGCAACAACGCATCCACTTCACGTACCTCGTTCATTGCACAAAGGGCTTGATGGAACAGGACGTAGGGGTGCACCGGGCCGGGGCCCTCGCAGCCATCCATTGCCTTGTGCCACGCCCGATCGGTCAGCTCTTTACACTTTACACTTGACTAGATTTTACACTTGACGTCGAACTCCGCAAGGGGCATGTGCAAATGCCAAGCGGCGAGGGACTTTGCATGCCCGATGGTGCATTCTGTGACAAACAAGACAGGCGCTGATCACAGCGGGAGTCATGCCCAATGCCCTGACCGGAGGACAGGGCATGGGGCAGAGCGGCACAATATCCCAATCCCCCAACACCGGAAATACAATGCAATACACTGGACCACAATGAACATCACCCAAAAGGATAAGGTTCAAAATACCTATGGGATTCGAGTCCCAAACACCCAAATAGGGTGAAAAACACACAAAGAGGGTCTAAAACATGCTTTACATAGGATATTTGATCATTTTGAATGGTCCGAATAGTAAGAAAAATCAGTTTCGGAAATTTCCATTTTTGACCTATAGAGGATGAAAGACTGCATAAGCAGGTTGTGCCCTAGCCCCCTTGGGAGCCCCCCCCCCCCCCCCCCCCCAAGAAAAAAACACCCAAATAGGGTGAAAAACACATTAAGAGGGTCTAAAACATGCTTTACATACGATATTTCATCATTGTGAAAGGTCAGAATATGAAAAAAAAAAAAGAAAAGAAAAATTTCCATTTTTGACCTGAAGAGGGTGGAAAACTGCTTACGCAGTTCGTGCACACACAAGATGCTACTGAACCAACTACGAATAGCAATTTTGCAGCTTTCTGGGGGGCCCACGGCTCGGGCGAGATGGGCCCTGCGGCCACTACATGGGTCCCCACGGGTACCCGTATTGTCACCAAATGATCTCCCAAACCCATCCCAGAGGCAACAGAAGGGTTTCAGAAAAAGTCGAAATTTGAAAAAAAATTCAAGTTTCGCCCGCACAACAGCAATTTTGGGGCTTTTGGAGGGCCCATGCCATGCTGCCAGCCAAGCGCCGCCCGCGTCATGGGGGCAGCTTTCTTGGCGGCCACTGCAGTCGTCGCGGCCGGTGCCGCTGTGGTAGCCGGGGCCGAGCCAGGGCTAATTCGCCCCGGAATTGCGCCAGCTCACCGCGGAGGGCGTTAATTCCGCCCTCGAGCGACGCAATTTGGCGTTGTAGCAATGCGACCATTGCTTGCTCGGCGGTGGGGGGTGGGGGGTGGGGGGCTCAATGGGCCCACCGCCGCCCTTTCGCCCCTTGGAGCGGGAGCGGCTACGCGCCGCCCCGTGGTCGATGGCTGCGGGCGGAGTGCCCGCAAGAAAAGGAGCCAGCGCCGCGCCTATGGCCGTAACGACCGCGGGGCACTGTAGGAGGGCAGCCAGCTGGGTGGCCACCCCCTCTTGGTCACCCATTGTGCTCAAGGCGCGCGGGTGAAGGAAAGGGAAGACGCAGAAGCGCCAAAGTAAAAGACAAGAAAGTTGTAGCTTAGCGAGGCAGCCTCACCACGTGCACACCACGTGCAGCTTCACAACAAGAGGCCTGAAAAACACACAAAGAGGGTTCAAAACATGCTTTACATAGCATATTTCATCATTGTGAGTGGTCACAATTTCAAAACTTTTTTTTGCAAAATTTTCCATTTTTGATCTGTGGAGGGTAGAAAGCTGCTCAAGCAGTTTGTACACACACCAAATGCCATTGAACCACGTACAAAGAGCAATTTTGAAGCTTTCGAAAAACCCATGGATTAGGCTAGATGGGCCCAGTGGCCACTATGTGGGGCCTCTTGGGCGCTCAAATACCCGTATTGTCACCAAACGATCACCCAAACCCATCCTAGGGGCAACAAAAAGGTTTAGGAAAACACTGAAATGTGAAAAATCTTCAAGTGTCACTAAACAGCCTACGCAACAGCAATTTTGGGCCTTTCGGAGGGCCCATGGCACGGGCTAGATGGGCCTAGCGGCTACGTGTGTCCCCATAGGTGCTCAAAAACCCGTATTGTCACCAAATGATCACCCAAACCCAATCTAGGGGCAATGGAAAGGTTTCATGAAAAATCGAATTTCAAAAAACTTTTAGGTGCCACTTAACAGCCTATCCGGCATGAAAATGGCTAAGTCCTCAATGGCAAGGGGCCATATGGGGGGGGGGGACTGAGGGTACCTGGAGCTAGGACCCAAGACCCCTGCCATGGGTTAGGGGGTCCATATAAAAGAAAAAACTTCTTCAGGACCCAGGTCCAAATACACACACAACGGCCATGTTACGCAAAGAAATTTTTTGAACCCCCCACCCCCCCCTCCAAAAAAGGGATACCCAAGTGCTGGGGGAGTACGGGGGTAAAAATTCAAAAAAATCATTGGGGGATCATTTTTGGTCCTGAAATGATGATTTTACAAAAGGTTAGACGTCAGAAACCATACAATGGGGTATGCTACGCGAACGACCCCAGAAAAGGGGTATACGACGGTCGCGCCTGCGCTTGATCTAACACCCTTTCTTCGAAGTGATTTGTTGGAGAACACATTGGATCATTACTCCTATTGAAAAAAGAGAACTGATCTATAAAACCTACTTGCATCACATGCAGGCGCAACGCACAACGAAGATGAAAAGCGGACTTGCAACACTCAACCTTTGTGCTCAATTATCAAATCATCGCTGTCAAAATTGTGAGAAAACTTTACACAAACTCGGGAGGCTCCCGGATGCTTGCTCTTGATAATTGAACAGCTTGCCTTGGGTTTTTGTTTATATACACTCTATCCCCCAAAATCACACTTTTATTGAAACCCTGGGCAGTGACATTGAGAAATAAATTTTTCAAAACAACAAAACGCTCTGTATTGTGGCGTGCAACACGAAATGGACACCATTGACACAACAGAGCATATAACTCTTGTTTTCCACGAGCGGCAGATGACATCACACATAGTGCCGACGGGTGCTGAAAAAACTCCTGAACCCCCCACCAGGGCAGTATTTGTAGGAGGGGATGGGGAATCCCCTGGGGCAGTATTAGTAGGAGGGGATGGGGGGTGGCTGGGTTGGCGGGGGGGGGGGGGGGGGGGGGGCTGGCATGACACCTGGTTGTATTGCTGTCTGCAACTGGTGGCACCTATTGGGGAGGACGTTTGAAGAAGGGGGGGGGGGGTGGCTCCTTGTGGAACAGAAATGCAGTACTGGTTCAAGGATATGTTGGGGACGGAAAGTGTCAGTCAATGCAACCAAAATACATGATGGCAGCAACCATATCTTCAACAGTGGCAGGTTGCACCACCGTTTTAACAGGGAAAAAGCGTTCCATGGTGCGTCCTGCAACCCAAACAGTTTGCTTGTCCACACCCGCAATTGGAAGCTGCCAAAATGGTTTTTTCATCTAAAAAAAATTATCAATGTTCAATTGCCCATTGGAACGGGAGGACAGGTAGGGCGGCGGGGGGGGTGTACGGCCATTCTATTACTTCCCTGGTCCCCCCCCCCTGGACACCACCCACCTCTGAGGGCTTCCCCAATGTTGGACAGACCTCTGTCACTGAATTCCAAAGCGCCTCTGTGGTAGTGTTTTAAGCCACGGCACACCCGGAGCAATGCCCCGCCGTCAACCGCCAACTGACTCAACGAAAACCTGATTGAGGCCAGACAAATGGTGCACCAACGACCCAAACAGACCCAGCATGGATCCCTGAAAGCTTGCACATTCAGCATCAATTCTCAGGATTTTCCTTCGAACCCTGTGCAAATGGATGTGATATTTATCTGTGGTGCCTCATTTTTGACCCCACTCCGGCCTTTCTGCGTATATACTGCTATGTGTACAAAGGGCCGCAGTCTGGGCCTATGTCCTGTTCAAGGGCCCATAGTGCACGAACAGCCAATACCCTGCATGGGCCGAATCGGAGGAAACTACGAACTGTGATGGCATCAGGCAAACGGCCCAGTTGGTTGGGATGGGCAGGGAACCTCCCACAGGTGCTAGGCCCAGCAGGGTGAGTGCATGGGGGTTGATTGCCCTCTTTTTGGGGGGCTCAGGGCTCTCTTGGGGGGGGGGGGGGGGGGGGCTGTGCTGGTGAGGCGTAAGGTTGTTGTGGTGCGGCGGCCCCAAAGGGGTCAGAAGCAGCAAAATACGGTCACAGCTCCGGAGATGCTCGTTGCACCCTTATGGGAATGAGACACCCCACAGATCTGCCAGAACCGTCGCCACAACCTTCCGCAAACAGCCATAGCTGCTCAGGGTCAATGGCACAAAACGTTTGGACACACTTAATTTGTCCTACCCCCAGTGCCACACCTTGGGGAAGCTGCCACCCCCTCCTGGAGGATGGATGTCGGAAACGACAACTTTGGGCACTACTTGTAGTGACGCTCCTTTCTTCCCCCTACTGAATCCTTACTTGCTCGAAAACAATCTGTCGACACCAGGCTTAATCAACGACTTGAAGATATCGGACAGGGTGACCTCGCTCACAGGATGGCCTTCAGGATCAATGATGTAGGCACGGCGATGGCCATGCAACATCATATTATGCACTACAGACGACAGTGTTTCGTCCTTTGTGCACGTCAGTGGCATTGGGAGGGGAATGGCATCGGGAGGGTAGTCCTCTGGGCTCTCAACTTGTGACTTGGCGAAGCAGATCATCAGTCGCAGATGGTAGAAGGAGCTCAACCCCTTCAAGTCTCCAGCATGCACGTTGGTAACAAGGCGGCCCTTCCCGTTCACGACGGCTACAGCGCGAGAAGACGAGTGATACATAATCTGAAACGCTTTCATCATCGTATCTCGGTGGCTAACAGTCCGCACACGCCTCTTCATGAAGCCCAACTCCTCAATGGTGCTCTGTCCTCTGTCGCCGAGAATGTCCGGATACCTGGAAATAAACTTTGCAATGTCACGCTGCGATAGCACATTAACAACGTTGCCTTTGTTCAACACACTGACGCGGTGGTAACGGTACGGAAGGAAAACATTCAAAATGGCGTCGTGGAGTGTGGTTGTCTCCTCCACAATGTCCTTCGCAGTGTACTTGAGGGTTGAGAGGCCTCGAGCCGACACTTCCGCAAACACCTCTTTGTCGGCGATAGCGTACTGGTAGGTACCTGCTGGGTGCTCATTTTCTCGGAGAGTACCCCTCTGGCGATCCTCAAGGCATGTAATGAGCTCTCCAAGAATGTCCATCACATCCACCATGCCAATGTATTGGCCTTCCCGCAGCACAGGGGCTGTCAGCAAGTTGTTCTCTGCCAAATGCTTCAAAGCATCTCCCAAGGTGTTATCAGCTGACAATGTTTGCACTTGAAGTCCGCCATGAGCCAACTTGCAGACATCTGCCGCCGTGACGTTGTTGAGCTCCCATCCACTGTGAGCAAGGCGGAAAAGAGACAGCCAATGAAATCATGGAAGGCACTTCTCTCCCAGAACTTCGGGTCAGAGATCTGTATGTACATGCCCTTGGGAAACCCTGGGGTGGAGCCTGACGAACGCAAACCCAATTGTTTGGACATCGCAGGACGTCAAGGGTAGGCATGTCTTAAGAACACATAGCATCACTGAGAGGATTTGACTGTGCCAGGTTTACCGTAGGACGGCGTTATGACTCAAGAGCACCGTCGATCCTGAGAGCGCACCACCACAACAACAACAAGACATAGAGGGTGTCGGCATACCTGTTCACGATGGCTCGCAAAATTTCGTTTAGTGTCATCCAGAAGAGCGGCTTCCCTTGCTCATCGACGGCGTACGCTCGCAGGGATCTTGACGGTCCCATTGCGGCCACAACATCCTTGAGAGTTGCCTTCAAACTTACAGCCACCGGAGCTGGAACCTTGTGCTTTTCCTTGTATTCCTTGATTGGTAGCTGCAACTCACCAAGGTCGGTGAGACCTCGCAGGGCCGTGGCGTTGATTGAACCCACAAGCTTCCCATCACCGTCAACAACGGCAACCTCACGTTTGTCTGACTTTTTGGCCAGCATCAGCCCAGCAAGAACGGTGTCGTCTTCAGTGACACTCAGTACTTCAGCTGACAGGAGCCCCAGTTTTGGCACCGGACACTCCTTCTTCTGACCCAATAGCTCTGGTTGCTCAGCGAGATATTCCACCACATCATTTTGAGACAATACACCACACGCCTTTCCGTCCTGGAAAACCGTGATGTGGTGGTAGGTAGTGCGCACAAACAAGTGACGCAGAACAGTCGGCAGACTGTCAGTCATGTTTGCCTGGTCGTCGTTTGGAATGCAGTTGTATTCTTCCTGCAAGTCAATCACCTTTCTTTGGAGCACTGCATCCGCTATGTCCTTCCAACCCTCGACACCACCTGCTCCAAGCAGGTCCATAGACACGTTGACAATATCTGTGATGTCGATCATGCCACAATACTTCCCATCAGCTTGCAAAATTGGGCTTGACCACACGTTGTTTTCCGCCATGCTCTTGAGGGTGCTCAATAAAGTTGCATCGGGACCAACGTGGGAAAGTTGGGCTGCCTTTTTTGTCCGCGCCCAATTGAACACGTCTTGAACTTTCAATTCGTCCATGGACATTTTTTCCCGAGAAGAACTATTCACGATGAGAAAGGAATCTTTTCTGCAGACAACCTCAAACTGCGCAGAAATCAATGAAATCAAATTCTCAAATTGAAATGATCTGAGATCAAATCATGTTCAACTTTTCGGTAGGGGTAAGACTTCGGGTGCCGATTGACCTCCCAAACGTGCCAGGTGCTATGTTGGAAGGGATTAGTAACGGAAACCCAGGGGAAACAAACACTTGGTAGGAAGGGTGGGGCGCTGGGCAGGACGACCAAGATAACTCCGGGTGCTGTTCCTCCTTGCAAAGGCACACAAGCACAAATCAAATGCGGGATTCACCAAATCACCATACCTGGGTCGTCAAAATTGAAAGGTGTGATTGTCCCAAATCCTTGTATGGATTCCCATGTTAGGATCCAAATCGAGAGATGTGATTGTTCCAAATCCCAAATCCCTTTACAAAGTCCCATGAATAATTGCCATGGGCTGAATGCATGGTTGAGCGCAATGCATTTGCTTCTTGGATGAGGAATGCCACATGAGTGACTTGAGATGGGGTAAAGGGTAGTAGTGGAAGAAAGGGTAATCACAGTGGCAATTTGACCCTCAATGTCCAAGTGCACTACGGCCTCCGTGGCACAACCCCTTGGACGCCCCCTCCCCCCCCCTAGCGGCACGGCACGGCATAGACCGCCCCCCCCAGCCGTACCCCCCCCCCGGACCCTACCGAAAATCGGCCCTTAAAATCAACCCAAATGAAGTGTTGTACACACACACTGGGCCGCTCGGGCTCAATGTAATTTTTCTTTGTTGTTTACGCCTTGCCCCGGGCACCCTGGTGCATTGAGTCCAAAAAGAAGTACAAAGTGCATGTTGTCTTATCTGATATTTGTACACACTATGCAATGCGGAATTCTTACAGGGTCTCTTCACACGAGCGATGGTAATGAATGGATGCAACACAGCACAAATGCAATACAAAAAAAAACGAACAACACAACACACCACAACACAACACAACACAACACAACACGACACGACAAAACACGACGTAGCACAGGAAATTAATCAGCAATGTCACTACGTTCTTGCAAGATCGCACGACAAATGAATTGTTCAAACTGAAGAGTAATGTGACGTAGTGTGCATGCATGCAAAAGTAGCACAATTCAACCATGACATGGTGTGGAAAGAAAAGAACCAATTCATTTAAACTAAGCATAGCGTGCATTCATAGTAAATCACCGAAAACCAAAAGGCAAGTGCAGATGAGGCAAGCACACAAAAAGAAGCAACTGCACAACGTGCGAACTCAGTCCTTATTCAGTTCCATGATTGGCCCTCCTTTATTTGGTACGTACACCACGGCACGGTGCGGCACGGGCCATTTACGCCCCCCCCCCCCTATACGAGGCACGGCACGGCACACGCCATTTACGCCCCCCCCCCCCCCCCCACCGTACTGCACCAAAATTCTTTGTTGTTGATGTGATATATGAGCGCTATGGGTTGTGGTGCAAATGGAACCGGGTTAAGAGGTGCATGAGGTTGGGGTTGAGAAAGGGTAGGATTTGGAGGTTGAAAAAAAATTGCGAGAAAATGGTGATTGTTGTGGAGGTGGCGGTTGAGGAACAGATGGTGAAGGAATTGTAGGGGAGGAGACAGGTAGTGCTGGGGGTTGGGAAGTTGTTGGTGCAACACTAAGATCTCGGGGTGCGGTGGGAGTTTGGGTTGGAGTGTGGGATGGTTGTGTTGCGGGTTCCGCTTCACCACTCTTTTTGCTCTTTTTGGTGGCCGCTTCAACCCGTGCATCCTCTTGGCTCTTCCTTTTGAGGCACACACATTTATGGTTCTTCAAAGATTGTTGATCTCGACTTTGGTTGGGCCATTCCTTAGCCGTCTTAGCAAACGGTTGTGGATCGTTTTCGTATTTTTCGTATAACTCGGCATACAATTTGATTTCATGTGGGCTAAATGGTTGCTCCTCTTTTCCTTTAGGTTCTTTAGCTTCGGGCTCAGGGTGTGTAAGCTATGCTTCATAGAGTTGAGATGGGGGGGCTGTTATGCCTATTACGTTTCAAAGAATCCACCGATGCATCACTCCCTCACCACACCCATACAATTCATACCATGTACGAAAGGTGCAAACACATAACGCTGCGTCATCAAGAGGTCAACTACCTCATCCGGCAATGTCTCAAAGGGGATACCAAGATTGCTTGCCATCAGTCTATACAAGGAAAACACATCACCACACACATCTGTGACCTCCAAACCTTGGGTTCCAAGGAAAATTGCAATGGTCCCCAGTTCACCCTCTGAGTTGTTCCATTTTATGCTAGTTTGGGGGATCAAAGTGCGCATGTCTTGTGGACACTTCGTATGGGCCAATGCTACGTCACTTAGTGTGTTCCTCATGCTCTACGTTTTCCTCAAGCAACAAATCAGTAGTGGTCCCAAACAAAGAGGGGGAAAATCAGAAGTGGCTGCCTCACCCCTGCCTTCTCTGTGGTCCAAAAGTGGGCAGAAATGCTACGTCACCCCTGCATTCTCCGGGATCCGCAACGCCAAGCGCGCGGCGCAAAAAATCAGTAGTGGTGACCAACAAAGGGAAACAAAGTGAGAAGTGGCTGCCTCAGCCTTGCGTTCTCGGTGGCCCACAAGAGTCTGGAAATGCTACCCCACCCCTCCATTCTCCGGGATCCCCAACGCTAAGCGCGGGGAGCAAAAACTTCAGTAGTGGCCCCAAACAAAGGGAAACAAAATGAGTAGTGCGAACCTCACCCCTGCTTTCTTGGGGGCCCAAAAGAAGGCCGGAATGCTACCTCGCCCTTGCATTCTTGGGCATCCTGAACGCCAAGCGCGGGGAGCAAAAATCAGCAGTGGTCCCAAACAAGGGGAAACAAAATGAGAGAAGGCTGCCTCACCCATGGCTTCTCCGTGGTCCAAAAGAGGGCGGAAATGCTACATCACCCCTGCCTTCTCGGCGGCCCAAAAGAGGGCGGAAATGCTACGTCACCCGTGGGCAGCCGTAAGTGGGGGGCCCATTGATACTTGCTTTTGAATGCATGAATCGCTGGTGTACTCCCCTAGCCAGCCCCCCCCCCCCCCAAATGTTCACGTCCCAGGCGAGTTGGCTCCTTGGGAGCCATAGGGGAGTGGCTCCTGAGGAGCTAGAGCAAGGAAATTGGCTCCCTAGGAGCCATAGGGGATTGGCTCCCGTAGAGCCGGAGCCGGGGAGGCTCCTGCCAAGGGTGACAATTTACCACCTACCCCTCTCATCATGTCCAGAAGTTCACTTCCCGCCGGGCATGCCCGCTCTGGACCGCCGCATCCATGCTCTTTGAGTCACTGCCCTTTACGCCACGTACCCGGGTGGCATCAAGCTCATCCTCCGAGATCCGAACGCCAACATCACAGGCGGCTGAGGAGCGTGGCTTTGGTGTCTATGCAACAATCATCGATACTGGGGGCGCTACTTCATCCCATACCCCACTGGGCATCCCACCAACATAGTCACTTCGGCAAAGGGCACGTCCTGCCCCGAAATGGACTAGTTTCTCGCTGGCCCTTGGTCGCCCATCATTGAGAGCAGTAAATTGCTCCTGCCTGGCCTCAGCACACACCAGATGCTGGTATGCCAGTTCACTGTTCAGTCAGAATACCTAGGGTATGTGAAACCATCGGGGCGCTTGTATCCCTTTTCGGTAGCGGAACAGGCGGGGTTGCAGGTGGCTGCCACGGTGACCAGCCTTGCCTTTTGGTGGGCGCAAGGCGCAGCCCTCACGCCTGATTGAGCCCCTCTACTGTACTGGAAGTGCCTGCTAGGGGTCATAACCCTGGCAGCCAAGAGCTTTGGGCTGGCGACAGAAGCAGCCCTAAAGATGTAAGAATGAGCAGACGTGACGTCCAACGGCAGGATGAGAGAAGAAATGCTATGTCAGCACTGCATTCTCGGGGATCCTCTACGCCAAGCGCGGGGAGCAAAAAATCAGTAGTTGTCACAAACAAGGGGGGACAAGATCAGAAATGGCTACCTCACCCCTAGCTTCCTGGAGGCCCAAAAGAGGATGGAAATGCTACGTCACCCCTGCATTCTCGGGGATCCCCAACGCCAACCACGGGGAGCAAAAAATCAGAAGTGGTCCCAAACCAAATGAACAAAATGAGAGATGGCAGCCACACCCCTGCCTCTGCCTTCTCCGTGGTCCAAAAGAGGGCGGAAATGCTACATCACCCCTGCCTTCTCAGTGGCCCAAAAGAGGGCGGAAATGCTACGTCACCCTCGGGCAGCCGTAAGGGGAGGCCCCATGGATACTTGCTTTTGGATGCATGAATCGCTGGTGTGCTCCCCTAGCCGGCTCGTCCCCCAAAAATGTTCAGGTCCTAGGCAAGTTGGCTCCTTGGGAGCCTTAGGGGAGTGGCTCCTGAGGAGCTTGAGCAAGGGAGTTGGCTCCCTAGGAGCTGCAGTGGATTTGCTCCAGTGGAGCCGAAGCCGGGGAGGCTCCTGCCAAGGGTGACGATTTACCACCTACCCCTCTCGTCATGTCCACAAGTTCACTTCCCGCCGGGCATGCCCGCTCTGGACCGCCGCATCCATGCTCTTTGAGTCACTGCCCTTTACGCCACGTACCCGGGTGGCATCAAGCTCATCCTCCGAGATCTGAACGCCATTAACATCACAGGCGGCTGAGGAGCGTGGCTTTGGTGTCTATGCAACAATCATCGATACTGGGGGCGCTACTTCATCCCGTATCCCACCGGGCATCCCACCAGCATAGTCACTCGGGCAAAGGGCACGTCCTGCCCCGAAATGGACTAGTTTCTCGCTGGCCCTTGGTCGCCCATAAGTGAGAGCAGTAAATTGCTCCTGCCTGGCCTCAACACACACCAGATGCTGGTATGCCAGTTCACTATTCAGTCAGAATACCTAGGGTATGTGAAACCATCGGGGCGCTTGTATCCCTTTTCGGTAGCGGAACACGCGGGGTTGCAAGTGGCAGCCACGGTGACCAACCTGGCCTTTTGGTGGGCGCAAGGCGCAGCCCTCACGCCTGATTGAGCCCCTCGGCTGTATTGGAGGTGCTTGCATGGGGTCATAACCCTGGCAGTCAAGGGCTTTGGACTGGCAACAAAAGCAGCCCTAAAGATGTAAGAATGAGCAGACGTGACGTCCAACGGCAGGATGAGAGAAGAAATGCTATGTCAGCACTGCATTCTCGGGGATCCTCTACGCCAAGCGCGGGGAGCAAAAAATCAGTAGTTGTCACAAACAAGGGGGGACAAGATCAGAAATGGCTACTTCACCCCTAGCTTCCCGGAGGCCCAAAAGAGGATGGAAATGCTACGTCACCCCTGCATTCTCGGGGATCCCCAACGCCAATCGCAGGGAGCAAAAAATCAGAAGTGGTCCCAAACCAAATGAACAAAATGAGAGACGGCTGCCTCACCCATGCCTTCTCACCGGCCCAAGAGAGGTGGTCCACAAGTGGGCAAGGTGGCTACATCACAAGGTGGCTACATCACGCCTGCTGTCTGGCGGATCTCCACCGGTTCAGAGCGGGAAACGAAATCAGAAGTAGCCGACAAGTGGGCAAGGTGGCTACATAACCCCCGCCGCCTGGGGAAATCCCCTCCGCTTCAAAGCGGGGGACAAAATCAGAGTAGGCCCACAAATGGGCAAGGTGGCTACATAACCCCCGCCGCCTAGGGGATCCCCTCCGCTTCAAAGCGGGGGACAAAATCAGAAGTGGCCCACAAGTGGGCAAGGTGGCTACATAACCCCTGCCGCCTAGGGGATCCCCTCCGCTTCAAAGCGGGGGACAAAATCAGAAGTGGCCCACAAGTGGGCAAGGTGGCTACATAACCCCCGCCGCCTGGGGAAATCCCCTCCGCTTCAAAGCGGGGGACAAAATCAGAGTAGGCCCACAAATGGGCAAGGTGGCTACATAACCCCTGCCGCCTAGGGGATCCCCTCCGCTTCAAAGCGGGGGACAAAATCAGAAGTGGCGCACAAGTGGGCAAGGTGGCTACATAACCCCTGCCGCCTAGGGGATCCCCTCCGCTTCAAAGCGGGGGACAAAATCAGAAGTGGCCCACAAGTGGGCAAGGTGGCTACATAACCCCTGCCGCCTAGGGTATCCCCTCCGCTTCAAAGCGGGGGACAAAATCAGAAGTGGCCCACAAGTGGGCAAGGTGGCTACATAACCCCTGCCGCCTGGGGGATCCCCTCCGCTTCAAAGCGGGGGACAAAATCAGAAGTGGCCCACAAGTGGGCAAGGTGGCTACATAACCCCTGCAGCCTAGGGGATCCCCTCCACTTCAAAGCGGGGGACAAAATCAGAAGTGGCCCACAAGTGGGCAAGGTGGCTACATAACCCCTGCCGCCTCGGGGATCCCCTCCGCTTCAAAGCGGGGGACAAAATCAGAAGTGGCCCACAAGTGGGCAAGGTGGCTACATAACCCCTGCCGCCTGGGGAAATCCCCTCCGCCTCAAAGCGGGGGACAAAATCAGAGTAGGCCCACAAATGGGCAAGGTGGCTACATAACCCCTGCCGCCTGGGGAAATCCCCTCCGCCTCAAAGCGGGGGACAAAATCAGAGGTGGCCCACAAATGGGCAAGGTGGCTACATAACCCCTGCCGCCTAGGGGATCCCCTCCGCTTCAAAGCGGGGGACAAAATCAGAAGTGGCCCACAAGTGGGCAAGGTGGCTACATAACCCCTGCCGCCTAGGGGATCCCCTCCGCTTCAAAGCGGGGGACAAAATCAGAAGTGGCCCACAAGTGGGCAAGGTGGCTACATAACCCCTGCCGCCTCGGGGATCCCCTCCGCTTCAAAGCGGGGGACAAAATCAGAAGTGGCCCACAAATGGGCAAAGTGGCTACATAACCCCTGCCGCCTAGGGGATCCCCTCCGCTTCAAAGCGGGGGACAAAATCAGAAGTGGCCCACAAATGGGCACGGTGGCTACATAACCCCTGCCGCCTAGGGGATCCCCTCCGCTTCAAAGCGGGGGACAAAATCAGAAGTGGCCCACAAGTGGGCACGGTGGCTACATAACCCCTGCCGCCTAGGGGATCCCCTCCGCTTCAAAGCGGGGGACAAAATCAGAAGTGGCCCACAAATGGGCAAGGTGGCTACATAACCCCTGCCGCCTGGGGAAATCCCCTCCGCCTCAAAGCGGGGGACAAAATCAGAGTAGGCCCACAAATGGGCAAGGTGGCTACATAACCCCTGCCGCCTAGGGAAATCCCCTCCGCCTCAAAGCGGGGGACAAAATCAGAGGTGGCCCACAAATGTGCAAGGTGGCTACATAACCCCTGCCGCCTAGGGGATCCCCTCCGCTTCAAAGCGGGGGACAAAATCAGAAGTGGCCCACAAGTGGGCAAGGTGGCTACATAACCCCTGCCGCCTAGGGGATCCCCTCCGCTTCAAAGCGGGGGACAAAATCAGAAGTGGCCCACAAGTGGGCAAGGTGGCTACATAACCCCTGCCGCCTAGGGGATCCCCTCCGCTTCAAAGCGGGGGACAAAATCAGAAGTGGCCCACAAGTGGGCACGGTGGCTACATAACCCCTGCCGCCTAGGGGATCCCCTCCGCTTCAAAGCGGGGGACAAAATCAGAAGTGGCCCACAAGTGGGCAAGGTGGCTACATAACCCCTGCCGCCTCGGGGATCCCCTCCGCTTCAAAGCGGGGGACAAAATCAGAAGTGGCCCACAAATGGGCAAAGTGGCTACATAACCCCTGCCGCCTAGGGGATCCCCTCCGCTTCAAAGCGGGGGACAAAATCAGAAGTGGCCCACAAGCGGGCAAGGTGGCTACATAACCCCTGCCGCCTAGGGAAATCCCCTCCGCCTCAAAGCGGGGGACAAAATCAGAAGTGGCCCACAAATGGGCACGGTGGCTACATAACCCCTGCCGCCTAGGGGATCCCCTCCGCTTCAAAGCGGGGGACAAAATCAGAAGTGGCCCACAAGTGGGCACGGTGGCTACATAACCCCTGCCGCCTAGGGGATCCCCTCCGCTTCAAAGCGGGGGACAAAATCAGAAGTGGCCCACAAATGGGCAAAGTGGCTACATAACCCCTGCCGCCTCGGGGATCCCCTCCGCTTCAAAGCGGGGGACAAAATCAGAAGTGGCCCACAAGTGGGCAAGGTGGCTACATAACCCCTGCCGCCTAGGGGATCCCCTCCGCTTCAAAGCGGGGGACAAAATCAGAAGTGGCCCACAAGTGGGCACGGTGGCTACATAACCCCTGCCGCCTCGGGGATCCCCTCCGCTTCAAAGCGGGGGACAAAATCAGAAGTGGCCCACAAATGGGCAAGGTGGCTACATAACCCCTGCCGCCTAGGGAAATCCCCTCCGCTTCAAAGCGGGGGACAAAATCAGAAGTGGCCCACAAATGGGCAAGGTGGCTACATAACCCCTGCCGCCTAGGGGATCCCCTCCGCTTCAAAGCGGGGAACAAAATCAGAAGTGGCCCACAAGTGGGCAAGGTGGCTACATAACCCGTGCCGCCTAGGGGATCCCCTCCGCTTCAAAGCGGGGGACAAAATCAGAAGTGGCCCACAAGT
This sequence comes from Eutreptiella sp. 'Long Island Sound 2002', assembly GCA_964036045.1. Classification (NCBI taxonomy): domain Eukaryota; phylum Euglenozoa; class Euglenophyceae; order Eutreptiales; family Eutreptiaceae; genus Eutreptiella; species Eutreptiella sp. 'Long Island Sound 2002'. The sequence goes on from OZ038384.1 coordinate 75,120,833, forward strand.
GGGCAAGGTGGCTACATAACCCCTGCCGCCTCGGGGATCCCCTCCGCTTCAAAGCGGGGGACAAAATCAGAAGTGGCCCACAAGTGGGCAAGGTGGCTACATAACCCCTGCCGCCTAGGGGATCCCCTCCGCTTCAAAGCGGGGGACAAAATCAGAAGTGGCCCACAAGTGGGCACGGTGGCTACATAACCCCTGCCGCCTCGGGGATCCCCTCCGCTTCAAAGCGGGGGACAAAATCAGAAGTGGCCCACAAATGGGCAAGGTGGCTACATAACCCCTGCCGCCTAGGGAAATCCCCTCCGCTTCAAAGCGGGGGACAAAATCAGAAGTGGCCCACAAATGGGCAAGGTGGCTACATAACCCCTGCCGCCTAGGGGATCCCCTCCGCTTCAAAGCGGGGAACAAAATCAGAAGTGGCCCACAAGTGGGCAAGGTGGCTACATAACCCGTGCCGCCTAGGGGATCCCCTCCGCTTCAAAGCGGGGGACAAAATCAGAAGTGGCCCACAAGTGGGCACGGTGGCTACATAACCCCTGCCGCCTCGGGGATCCCCTCCGCTTCAACGCGGGGGACAAAATCAGAAGTGGCCCACAAATGGGCAAGGTGGCTACATAACCCCTGCCGCCTAGGGGATCCCCTCTGCTTCAAAGCGGGGGACAAAATCAGAAGTGGCCCACAAATGGGCACGGTGGCTACATAACCCCTGCCGCCTGGGGAAATCCCCTCCGCTTCAAAGCGGGGGACAAAATCACAGGTGGCCCACAAATGGGCAAGGTGGCTACATAACCCCTGCCGCCTAGGGGATCCCCTCCGCTTCAAAGCGGGGGACAAAATCAGAAGTGGCCCACAAATGGGCAAGGTGGCTACATAACCCCTGCCGCCTAGGGGATCCCCTCCGCTTCAAAGCGGGGGACAAAATCAGAAGTGGCCCACAAATGGGCAAGGTGGCTACATAACCCCTGCCGCCTAGGGGATCCCCTCCGCTTCAAAGCGGGGGACAAAATCAGAAGTGGCCCACAAATGGGCAAGGTGGCTACATAACCCCTGCCGCCTAGGGGATCCCCTCCGCTTCAAAGCGGGGGACAAAATCAGAAGTGGCCCACAAATGGGCAAGGTGGCTACATAACCCCTGCCGCCTAGGGGATCCCCTCCGCTTCAAAGCGGGGGACAAAATCAGAAGTGGCCCACAAATGGGCAAGGTGGCTACATAACCCCTGCCGCCTAGGGGATCCCCTCTGCTTCAAAGCGGGGGACAAAATCAGAAGTGGCCCACAAATGGGCACGGTGGCTACATAACCCCTGCCGCCTAGGGGATCCCCTCCGCTTCAAAGCGGGGGACAAAATCAGAAGTGGCCCACAAATGGGCAAGGTGGCTACATAACCCCTGCCGCCTAGGGGATCCCCTCCGCTTCAAAGCGGGGGACAAAATCAGAAGTGGCCCACAAGTGGGCAAGGTGGCTACATAACCCCTGCCGCCTAGGGGATCCCCTCCGCTTCAAAGCGGGGGACAAAATCAGAAGTGGCCCACAAATGGGCAAGGTGGCTACATAACCCCTGCCGCCTAGGGGATCCCCTCCGCTTCAAAGCGGGGGACAAAATCAGAAGTGGCCCACAAATGGGCAAGGTGGCTACATAACCCCTGCCGCCTAGGGGATCCCCTCCGCTTCAAAGCGGGGGACAAAATCAGAAGTGGCCCACAAATGGGCACGGTGGCTACATAACCCCTGCCGCCTAGGGGATCCCCTCCGCTTCAAAGCGGGGGACAAAATCAGAAGTGGCCCACAAGTGGGCAAGGTGGCTACATAACCCCTGCCGCCTAGGGGATCCCCTCCGCTTCAAAGCGGGGGACAAAATCAGAAGTGGCCCACAAATGGGCAAGGTGGCTACATAACCCCTGCCGCCTAGGGGATCCCCTCCGCTTCAAAGCGGGGGACAAAATCAGAAGTGGCCCACAAATGGGCAAGGTGGCTACATAACCCCTGCCGCCTAGGGGATCCCCTCCGCTTCAAAGCGGGGGACAAAATCACAGGTGGCCCACAAGTGGGCAAGGTGGCTACATAACCCCTGCCGCCTAGGGAAATCCCCTCCGCTTCAAAGCGGGGGACAAAATCAGAAGTGGCCCACAAATGGGCACGGTGGCTACATAACCCCTGCCGCCTAGGGGATCCCCTCCGCTTCAAAGCGGGGGACAAAATCAGAAGTGGCCCACAAATGGGCAAGGTGGCTACATAACCCCTGCCGCCTAGGGGATCCCCTCCGCTTCAAAGCGGGGGACAAAATCAGAAGTGGCCCACAAATGGGCAAGGTGGCTACATAACCCCTGCCGCCTAGGGGATCCCCTCCGCTTCAAAGCGGGGGACAAAATCAGAAGTGGCCCACAAGTGGGCACGGTGGCTACATAACCCCTGCCGCCTCGGGGATCCCCTCCGCTTCAAAGCGGGGGACAAAATCACAGGTGGCCCAAAAACTGGCAAGGTGGCTACATAACCCCTGCAGCCTAGGGGATCCCCTCCACTTCAAAGCGGGGGACAAAATCAGAGGTGGCCCACAAGTGGGCACGGTGGCTACATAACCCCTGCCGCCTAGGGGATCCCCTCCGCTTCAAAGCGGGGGACAAAATCACAGGTGGCCCACAAACTGGCAAGGTGGCTACATAACCCCTGCAGCCTAGGGGATCCCCTCCACTTCAAAGCGGGGGACAAAATCAGAAGTGGCCCACAAATGGCCAAGGTGGCTACATAACCCCTGCCGCCTCGAGGGTCCCCTCCGCTTCGGAGCGGGGGACAAAATCGGAGGTGGCCCACAAGTGGGCAAGGTGGCTACATAACCCCTGCCGCCTAGGGGATCCCCTCCGCTTCACATCGGGGGAAAGATTCAGAAGTGGCCCACTTGTGGGCAAGGTGGCTACATAACCCCCGCCGCCTAGGGGATCGTCTCCGCTTCAAAGCGGGGGACAAAATCAGAGGCAGCCCACAAATGGGCAAGGGGGCCACATAGCCCCTGCAGCCTGGGGGATCCCCTCCGCTTCAAAGCGGGGGACAAATTCAGAGGTGGCCCACAAATGGGCAAGGTGGCTACAAACCCTTGCCGCCTGGGGATCCCCTCCACTTCAAAGGGGGGGACAAAATCAGAGGTGGCCCACAAACGGGCAAAGTGGCTACATAACCCGTGCTGCCTGGGGAAATCCCCTCCGCTTCAGAGTGGAAGACAAAATCAGAGGTGGCCCACAAGTGGGCAAGGTGGCTACATAACCCTTGCCGCCTAAGGGATCCACTTTGCTTCAGAGCGGGGGACAAAATCAGAGTAGGCCCACAAATGGCCAAGGTGGCTACATAACCCCTGCCGCCTAGGGGATCGTCTCCGCTTCAAAGCGGGGGACAAAATGAGAAGTGGCCCACAGATGGGCAGGGTGGCTACATAACCCCTGCCGCCGGGGGGATCCCCTCCGCTCCAAAGCCGGGGACAAAATCGGAGGTGGCCCACAAATGGCCAAGGTGGCTACATAACCCCTGCCGCCTAGGGGATCCCCTCCGCTTCAAAGCGGGGGACAAAATCAGAAGTGGCCCACAAATGGGCAAGGTGGCTACATAACCCCTGCCGCCTAGGGGATCCCCTCCGCTTCAAAGCGGGGGACAAAATCAGAAGTGGCCCACAAGTGGGCACGGTGGCTACATAACCCCTGCCGCCTAGGGGATCCCCTCCGCTTCAAAGCGGGGGACAAAATCAGAAGTGGCCCACAAGTGGGCAAGGTGGCTACAGAACCCCTGCCGCCTAGGGGATCCCCTCCGCTTCAAAGCGGGGGACAAAATCAGAAGTGGCCCACAAATGGGCAAGGTGGCTACATAACCCCTGCCGCCTAGGGGATCCCCTCCGCTTCAAAGCGGGGGACAAAATCAGAAGTGGCCCACAAATGGGCAAGGTGGCTACATAACCCCTGCCGCCTAGGGGATCCCCTCCGCTTCAAAGCGGGGGACAAAATCACAGGTGGCCCACAAGTGGGCAAGGTGGCTACATAACCCCTGCCGCCTAGGGAAATCCCCTCCGCTTCAAAGCGGGGGACAAAATCAGAAGTGGCCCACAAATGGGCACGGTGGCTACATAACCCCTGCCGCCTAGGGGATCCCCTCCGCTTCAAAGCGGGGGACAAAATCAGAAGTGGCCCACAAATGGGCAAGGTGGCTACATAACCCCTGCCGCCTAGGGGATCCCCTCCGCTTCAAAGCGGGGGACAAAATCAGAAGTGGCCCACAAGTGGGCACGGTGGCTACATAACCCCTGCCGCCTCGGGGATCCCCTCCGCTTCAAAGCGGGGGACAAAATCACAGGTGGCCCAAAAACTGGCAAGGTGGCTACATAACCCCTGCAGCCTAGGGGATCCCCTCCACTTCAAAGCGGGGGACAAAATCAGAGGTGGCCCACAAGTGGGCACGGTGGCTACATAACCCCTGCCGCCTAGGGGATCCCCTCCGCTTCAAAGCGGGGGACAAAATCACAGGTGGCCCACAAACTGGCAAGGTGGCTACATAACCCCTGCAGCCTAGGGGATCCCCTCCACTTCAAAGCGGGGGACAAAATCAGAAGTGGCCCACAAATGGCCAAGGTGGCTACATAACCCCTGCCGCCTCGAGGGTCCCCTCCGCTTCGGAGCGGGGGACAAAATCGGAGGTGGCCCACAAGTGGGCAAGGTGGCTACATAACCCCTGCCGCCTAGGGGATCCCCTCCGCTTCACATCGGGGGAAAGATTCAGAAGTGGCCCACTTGTGGGCAAGGTGGCTACATAACCCCCGCCGCCTAGGGGATCGTCTCCGCTTCAAAGCGGGGGACAAAATCAGAGGCAGCCCACAAATGGGCAAGGGGGCCACATAGCCCCTGCAGCCTGGGGGATCCCCTCCGCTTCAAAGCGGGGGACAAATTCAGAGGTGGCCCACAAATGGGCAAGGTGGCTACAAACCCTTGCCGCCTGGGGATCCCCTCCACTTCAAAGGGGGGGACAAAATCAGAGGTGGCCCACAAACGGGCAAAGTGGCTACATAACCCGTGCTGCCTGGGGAAATCCCCTCCGCTTCAGAGTGGAAGACAAAATCAGAGGTGGCCCACAAGTGGGCAAGGTGGCTACATAACCCTTGCCGCCTAAGGGATCCACTTTGCTTCAGAGCGGGGGACAAAATCAGAGTAGGCCCACAAATGGCCAAGGTGGCTACATAACCCCTGCCGCCTAGGGGATCGTCTCCGCTTCAAAGCGGGGGACAAAATGAGAAGTGGCCCACAGATGGGCAGGGTGGCTACATAACCCCTGCCGCCGGGGGGATCCCCTCCGCTCCAAAACCGGGGACAAAATCGGAGGTGGCCCACAAATGGCCAAGGTGGCTACATAACCCCTGCCGCCTAGGGGATCCCCTCCGCTTCACAGCGGGGGACAAAATCAGGAGTGGCCCACAAGTGGGCAAGGTGGCTACATAACCCCTGCCGCCGGGGGGATCCCCTCCGCTCCAAAGCCGGGGACAAAATCGGAGGTGGCCCACAAGTGGGCAGGGTGGCTACATAACCCCTGCCGCCTACGGGATCCCGTCCGCTTCAAAGCGGAGGACGGAATCAGAGGTGGCCGAAAAATGGGCAAGGTGGCTACATAACCCCTAGCGCCTGGGGGATCCCCTCCGCTTCAAAGCGGGGGACAAAATCAGAGGTGGCCCACAAATGGGCAAGGTGGCTACATAACCCCTGCAGCCTAGGGGATCCCCTCCGCTTCACAGCGGGGGACAAAATCAGGAGTGGCCCACAAGTGGGCAAGGTGGCTACATAACCCCTGCCGCCAGGGGGAACCCCTCCGCTCCGAATTCGGGGACAAAATCAGAGGTGGCCCACAAATGGGCAAGGTGGCTACATAACCCCTGCCGCCTAGGGGATCCCCTCCGCTTCAAAGCGGGGGACAAAATCAGAGGTGGCCCACAAGTGGGCACGGTGGCTACATAACCCCTGCCGCCTAGGGGATCCCCTCCGCTTCAAAGCGGGGGACAAAATCAGAAGTGGCCCACAAGTGGGCAAGGTGGCTACATAACCCCTGCCGCCTAGGGGATCCCCTCCGCTTCAAAGCGGGGGACAAAATCAGAAGTGGCCCACAAATGGGCAAGGTGGCTACATAACCCCTGCCGCCTAGGGGATCCCCTCCGCTTCAAAGCGGGGGACAAAATCAGAAGTGGCCCACAAATGGGCAAGGTGGCTACATAACCCCTGCCGCCTAGGGGATCCCCTCCGCTTCAAAGCGGGGGACAAAATCACAGGTGGCCCACAAGTGGGCAAGGTGGCTACATAACCCCTGCCGCCTAGGGAAATCCCCTCCGCTTCAAAGCGGGGGACAAAATCAGAAGTGGCCCACAAATGGGCACGGTGGCTACATAACCCCTGCCGCCTAGGGGATCCCCTCCGCTTCAAAGCGGGGGACAAAATCAGAAGTGGCCCACAAATGGGCAAGGTGGCTACATAACCCCTGCCGCCTAGGGGATCCCCTCCGCTTCAAAGCGGGGGACAAAATCAGAAGTGGCCCACAAGTGGGCAAGGTGGCTACATAACCCCTGCCGCCTAGGGGATCCCCTCCGCTTCAAAGCGGGGGACAAAATCAGAAGTGGCCCACAAATGGGCAAGGTGGCTACATAACCCCTGCCGCCTAGGGGATCCCCTCCGCTTCAAAGCGGGGGACAAAATCAGAAGTGGCCCACAAGTGGGCACGGTGGCTACATAACCCCTGCCGCCTCGGGGATCCCCTCCGCTTCAAAGCGGGGGACAAAATCACAGGTGGCCCAAAAACTGGCAAGGTGGCTACATAACCCCTGCAGCCTAGGGGATCCCCTCCACTTCAAAGCGGGGGACAAAATCAGAGGTGGCCCACAAGTGGGCACGGTGGCTACATAACCCCTGCCGCCTAGGGGATCCCCTCCGCTTCAAAGCGGGGGACAAAATCACAGGTGGCCCACAAACTGGCAAGGTGGCTACATAACCCCTGCAGCCTAGGGGATCCCCTCCACTTCAAAGCGGGGGACAAAATCAGAAGTGGCCCACAAATGGCCAAGGTGGCTACATAACCCCTGCCGCCTCGAGGGTCCCCTCCGCTTCGGAGCGGGGGACAAAATCGGAGGTGGCCCACAAGTGGGCAAGGTGGCTACATAACCCCTGCCGCCTAGGGGATCCCCTCCGCTTCACATCGGGGGAAAGATTCAGAAGTGGCCCACTTGTGGGCAAGGTGGCTACATAACCCCCGCCGCCTAGGGGATCGTCTCCGCTTCAAAGCGGGGGACAAAATCAGAGGCAGCCCACAAATGGGCAAGGGGGCCACATAGCCCCTGCAGCCTGGGGGATCCCCTCCGCTTCAAAGCGGGGGACAAAATCAGAGGTGGCCCACAAATGGGCAAGGTGGCTACAAACCCTTGCCGCCTGGGGATCCCCTCCACTTCAAAGGGGGGGACAAAATCAGAGGTGGCCCACAGACGGGCAAAGTGGCTACATAACCCGTGCTGCCTGGGGAAATCCCCTCCGCTTCAGAGTGGAAGACAAAATCAGAGGTGGCCCACAAGTGGGCAAGGTGGCTACATAACCCTTGCCGCCTAAGGGATCCACTTTGCTTCAGAGCGGGGGACAAAATCAGAGTGGGCCCACAAATGGCCAAGGTGGCTACATAACCCCTGCCGCCTAGGGGATCGTCTCCGCTTCAAAGCGGGGGACAAAATGAGAAGTGGCCCACAGATGGGCAGGGTGGCTACATAACCCCTGCCGCCTAGGGGATGCCCTCCGCTTCACAGCGGGGGACAAAATCAGGAGTGGCCCACAAGTGGGCAAGGTGGCTACATAACCCCTGCCGCCGGGGGGATCCCCTCCGCTCCAAAGCCGGGGACAAAATCGGAGGTGGCCCACAAGTGGGCAGGGTGGCTACATAACCCCTGCCGCCTACGGGATCCCGTCCGGTTCAAAGCGGGGGACAGAATCAGAGGTGGCCGAAAAATGGGCAAGGTGGCTACATAACCCCTACCGCCTGGGGGATCCCCTCCGCTTCAAAGCTGTGGACAAAATCAGAGGTGGCCCACAAATGGGCAAGGTGGCTACATAACCCCTGCAGCCTAGGGGATCCCCTCCGCTTCACAGCGGGGGACAAAATCAGGAGTGGCCCACAAGTGGGCAAGGTGGCTACATAACCCCTGCCGCCAGGGGGAACCCCTCCGCTCCGAATTCGGGGAGAAAATCGGAGGTGGCCCACAAGTGGGCAAGGTGGCTACATAACCCCTGCCGCCTAGGGGATCCCCTCTGCTTCAAAGCGGGGAACGGAATCAGAGGTGGCCGATAAACGGGCAAGGTGGCTACATACCCCGTGCCGCCTAGGGGATCCCCTCCACTTCAAAGCGGGGGACAAAATCGGAGGTGGCCCACAAGTGGCAAGGTGGCTACATAACCCATGCCGCCTCGGGGGTCCCCTCCGCTTCAAAGCGGAGGATAGAATCAGAAGTGGCCCACAAGTGGGCAAGGTGGCTACATAACCCCTGCCGCAGGGGGGATCCCCTCCGCTTCAAAGCGGGGGACAAAATTAGAGGTGCCCCACAAGTGGGCAAGGTGGGTACATAACCCCTGCCGCCTCAGAGGTCCCCTGTGCTTCAAAGCCGGGGACAAATCAGAAGTGGCCCACAAGTGGGTAAGATGGCTACATAACCCCTGCCGCCTAGGGGATCCCCTCCGCTTCAAAGCGGGGGGCAGAATAAGAGGTGGCCCACAAGTGGGCAAGATGGCTACATAACCCCTCCCGCCTAGGGAATCCCCTCCGCTTCAGAGCGGGGGACAGAATCAGAGGTGGCCCACAAATGGGCAAGGTGGCTGAATAACCCCTGCCGCCTCGGGGATCCCCTCCGCTTCAGAGCGGGGAAACGAATCGGAGGTGGCCCACAAGTGGGCAAGGTGGCTATATAACCCCTGCCGCCTCGGGGGATGCCCTCCGCTTCAGAGCGGGGGACAAAATCACAAGTGGCCCACAAATGGGCAAGATGGCTACATAACCCCTGCCGCCTAGGGGATCCCCTCCGCTTCAAAGGGGGGGACAAAATCAGAGGTGGCCCACAAGTGGGCAAGGTGGCTACATAACCCTTGCCGCTTGGGGGATCCCCTCCGCTTCAAAGCGGGGGACAAAATCACAAGTGGCCCACAAATGGGCAAGATGGCTACATAACCCCTGCCGCCTAGGGGTCCCCTCCGCTTCAAAGGGGGGGACAAAATCAGAGGTGGCCCACAAGTGGGCAAGGTGGCTACATAACCCTTGCCGCTTGGGGGATCCCCTCCGCTTCAAAGCGGGGGACAAAATCAGAGTAGGCCCACAAATGGGCAAGGTGGCTACATAACCCCTGCCGCCTGGGGAAATCCCCTCCGCTTCACAGCGGGGGCCAAAATCAGAGGTGGCCCACAAATGGGCAAGGTGGCTACATAACCCCTGCCGCCTAGGGGATCCCCTTCGCTTCAAAGCGAGGGACAAAATCAGAGTAGGCCCACTAGTGGGCAAGGTGGCTACATAACCCCCGCCGCCTAGGGGATTGTCTCCGCTTCAAAGCGGGGGACAAAATCAGAGTAGGCCCACAAATGGGCAAGGTGGCTACATAACCCCTGCGGCCTAGGGGATCCCCTCCGCTTCAAAGCGGGGGACAAAATCAGAGGTGGCCCACAAGTGGCAAGGTGGCTACATAACCCATGCCGCCTCGGGGGTCCCCTCCGCATCGGAGCGGAGGACGGAATCAGAAGTGGACCACAAGTGGGCAAGATGACCATATAACCCCTGCCGCAGGGGGGATCCCCTCCGCTTCAAAGCGGGGGACAAAATTAGAGGTGGCCCACAAGTGGGCAAGGTGGCTACATAACCCCTGCCGCCTGGAGGATCCCCTCCGCCTCAAAGCGGGGGGCAGAATCAGAGGTGGCCCACAAGTGGGCAAGATGGCTACATAACCCCTGCCGCCTGGGGGATCCCCTCCGCTGCAAAGCGGGAGACAAATTCAGAGGTGGTCCTCAAATGGGCAAGGTGGCTACATAACTCCTCCCGCCTAGGGAATCCCCTCCGCTTCAGAGCGGGGGACAAAATCACAAGTGGCCCACAAATGGGCAAGGTGGCTACATAACCCCTGCCGCCTAGGGGATCCCCTCCGCTTCAAAGCGGGAGACAAAATCAGAAGTGGCCCACAAGTGGGCAAGGTGGCTACATAACCCCTGCCGCCTCGGGGGATCCCCTCCGCTTCAGAGCGGGGCCCAGAATCAAAGGTGGCCCACAAATGGGCAAGGTGGCTACATAACCCTTGCCGCCTGGGCGATCCCCTCCGCTTCAGAGCGGGGGACAAAATCAGAGGTGACCCACAAATGGGCAAGGTGGCTACATAGCCCGTGCCGCCTCGGGGGATCCCCTCCGCTTCAAAGCGGGGGACAAAATCAGAAGTGGCCCACAAATGGGCAAGGTGCCTACATAACCCTTGCCGCCTGGGGGATCCCCTCCGCTTCAGAGCTCAGAGCGGGGGACAGAATCAGAAGTCGCCCACAAGTGGGCAAGGTGGCTACATAACCCTTGCCGCTTGGGGGATCCCCTCCGCTTCAGAGCGGGGGACAGAATCAGAGGTGGCCCACAAATGGGCAAGGTGGCTACATAAACCCTGCCGCCTCGGGGGTCCCCACCGCTTTAAAGCGGGGGACCTTAACAAAACAAAATTCTCGTCCCTTAACCACCGCCCTGGCTAACGCTCAAGCACGCTCCCATCAGCGAAGGTCCGACTTGGAGGCCGAGTCAGGGTCAAAATCCTTTTTTGTGCTTTTCAGCCATTCTTGAATTCTCCACGAAATTTTGAGTATTTTGAGTACAAACACATAAAGTCAAACAAAAGAATTTCCCGTATGCCTACAACAAAATCTCCGGTGCCTGTGGCGCCGACAAAGCACAATATTTGGTGCGACAATTTTGGGGTCTGCAATGCCCCCCCCCCCCCTCTCATTTGGGGTCGGGCCCCGACCGGGATCCGCCCCCGTGGCTGGCAAAGGGAGCAGCCCTAAAAATGTAAGAAGGAGCACACGTGACGTCCAACACCAGGCTAAGGGCGGAAATCCTACCTCGGGGATGCCCAACGCCAACTGCGGTGAACAAAAATTCACAAAGGGTCCCAAACAAAGAAAACAAAATGAGAAATGGCTCCCTCACCCCTGCCTTCTTGGGGGCCCAAGAGAGGGTGGAAATGCTACATCACCCCTGCATTCTCAGGGATCCCCAACGCCAACCACGGGGAGCCAAAAATCAGTAGTGGTGCCAAACAAAGGGGAACAAAATTAGAAAGGGATGCCTGACCCCTGCCTTCTCAGGGGCCCAAGAGAGGGCGGAAATGCTACGTGACCTGTGCATTCGCAGGAATCCCCAATGCCAAGCGCGGGCGCAAAAAATCAGTAGTGGTGTCCAACAAAGGGAAACAAAATGAGAAGTGGCTCTCGGTAGCCAAAAAGAGGGTGGAAATGCTATGTCACCCCTGCATTCTCGGGCATTCCCAACGCCAACCACGGGGAGCAAAAAATCAGCAGTGGTCCGATACAAGAGGGAACAAAATCAGAAATGGTTGCCTAACCCCTTCCTTCTCCGTGGTCCAAAACGGGGTGGAAATGCTACGTCACCCCTGCCTTCGCAAGGGCGCAAGAGAGGGCGGAAATGCTGCGTCACCCTTAGGCAGCCGTAAGGGGGGGGGGGGGCATGGATACTTGCTTTTGAATGCATGAATCGCTGGTGTACTCCCCTAGCCGGCTCCTCTCCCAAAAATTTTCAGGTCCTAGGCAAGTTGGCTCCTTGGGAGCCATAGGGGAGTGGCTCCTGAGGAGCTTGAGCAAGGGAGTTGGCCTGGGAGCCGTAGGGGATTGGCTCCCGTAGAGCCGGAGCCGGGGAGGCTCCTGCCAAGGGTGACAATTTACCACCTACCCCTCTCATCATGTCCAGAAGTTCACTTCCCGCCGGGCATGCCCGCTCTGGACCGCCGCATCCATGCTCTTTGAGTCACTGCCCTTTACGCCACGTACCCGGGTGGCATCAAGCTCATCCTCCGAGATCCGAACGCCAACATCACAGGCGGCTGAGGAGCGTGGCTTGGATGTCTATGCAACAGTCATCGATACTGGGGGCGCCACTTCATCCCATACCCCACTGGGCATCCCACCAACATAGTCACTTCGGCAAAGGGCACGTCCTGCCCCGAGATGGACTAGTTTCTCGCCGGGCCCCAGTCACCCATCATTGAGAGCAGTAAAGTGCTCCTGCCTGGCCTCATCACACACCAGATGCTCGTATGCCGGTTCACTGTTCAGTCAGAATACCTAGGGTATGTGAAACCATCGGGGCGCTTGTATCCCTTTTTGGTAACGGAACAGGCGGGGTTGCAGGTGGCTGCCACGGTGACCAGCCAGGCCTTTTGTTGGGCGCAAGGCGCGACCCTCACGCTTGAATGAGTCCCTCTGGTGTACCGGTGGTGCCTGCAAGGGGTCATAACCCTGGCAACCAGGGGCTTTGGGCTTGCGACAAAAGCAGCCCTAAAAATGTAAGAAGGGGCAAATGTGACGTCCACCGCCAAGCTGAGGGCGGAAATGCTACGTCACCCCTGAATTCTCGGGGATCCCCAACGCCAAGCGCGGGGAGCAAAAATTCAGAACTGGTCCCAAACAAAGGGGAAGAAAATGAACCATTGCTACCTCACCCCTACCTTCCCGGGGACCCAAAAGAGCGTGGAAATCTTACGTCACCCCTGCATTCTCGAGGATCCCCAACGCCAATCGCGGGGAGCAAAAAATCAGAAGTGGTGCCAAACAAAGAAAAACAAAATGAGAAATGCCTTCTCGGGGGACCAAAAAAGGGCGGAAATGCTACGTCGCCCCTACATTCTCGAGTATACCCAACGCCAACGTTGGGGAGTAAAAAATGAGTAGTGGACCCATACAAAGGGGAACAAAATCAGAAGTGGCTACCACACCCATACCTTCTCGGGGGCCCAAAAGAGGGCGGAAATGCTACGCCACCCCTACATTCTCGGGGTATCCCAACGCCAAGCACGGGGAGCAAAAAAATGGGTTGTGGTCCCAAACAAAGCAAAAAAATCAGATATGGCTGCCTCACCCAGGCCTTCTCGGGGGCCCAAAAAAAGGCGGAAATGCCACATCAGCCCTGCACTCTCGGGGATCCCCAACGCCAACATCCGGGAGAAAAAAATCAGTAGTGGTCCCAAATAAAGGGGAACAAAATCAGAAAGGGATGCCTCACCCCTGCCTTCTCGGGGGCCCACAAGAGGGCGGAAATGCTATGTCAGCCCTGCATTCTCGGGGCTCCCCACCGCCAAGCATGGGGAGCATCAATCAGAAAAGGTGCCCAACAAGGGGAAACAAAATGAGAAGAGGCCGCCTCACCCATGCCTTCTCAGCGGCCCACGACAGGGCAGAAATGGTACGTCACCCCTGCATTCTCGGGTATCCCCAATGCCAAGTGTAGGGAGGAAAAATCAGAAGTGGTCCCAAACGAAGGGGAATAAAATCGGAAGTGGCTACGTCACCAAGGCGTTGTCAGGGGCCCAAAAGAGGGCGTAGATGCTACGTCACCCCTGCATTCTCGGAGATCCCCAACGCCAACTGCGGGGAGCAAAAAAAGGTTTGTGGTCCCAAACAATGAGGAACAAAATCAGAACTGGCTGCCTCACCCATGCCTTCTCAAGGGCCCAAAAGAGGGCGGAAATGCTACGTCACCCCTCCATTCTCGGGGATCCCCAACACCAAGCACAGAGAGCAAAATATCAGTTGTGGTGCCAAAAGAAGGGGAACAAAATCAGAAGTGGCTGCCTCACCCATGCCTCCTCAAGCACCAAAAGAGGGCAGAAACGCTACGTCAGCCTTGCATTCTCGGGGATCCCCAACGCCAACCGCAGGGAGAAAAAAATGGGTAGGGTCCGAGACAAAGGGGAACAAAATCAAAACTGGCTACCTCACCCATGCCTTCTCAAGGGCCCAAAAGAGGGCGGAAATGCTACATCAGCCCTGCATTCTCGGGCGTCCCCAACACCAAGCGCAGGGAGCAACAAATCAGTAGTCGTCCCAAACAAAGGGGAACAAAATCAGAAGTGGCTACCTCACCCAGGCCTTCTCGGGGCCCAAAAAAGGGCGGAAATGCTACATCACCCCTGCATTGTCGGGGATCCCCGACGCCAACGACGAGGAGCAAAAAATTAGTAGTGGTCCCACACAAAAAGGAACAAAATCAGAAAGAGATGCCTCACCCCTGCCTTCTCGGGGGCCCAAAAGAGGGGAGATATGCTATGTCACCCCTGCATTCTCAGGGCTCCCCAACGCCAAGCACGGGGAGCAAAAAATCAGTAGTGGTCCCAAACAAAGGGGAACAAAATCAGAAGTGGCTGCCTCACCCCTGCCTTTTCGGGGGCCCAAAAAAGGGCAGAAATGCCATGTCACCCCTGCATTCTCGAGGATCCCCAACGCCAAGCACGGGGAGCAAACAAATCAGTAGTGGTCCCAAACAAAGGGGAACAAAATCAGAAGTGGCTGCCTCACCCATGCCTTCTCGGTAGCCAAAAAGAGGGTGGAAATGCTACGTCACCCCTGCATTCTCGGGGATCCCCAACGCCAACAGCGGGGAGCAAAAATTCAGAACTGGTCCCAAACAAAGGGGAACAAAATCAGAAGTGCCTACCTCACCCCTGCCTTCTCGGGGGCCCAAAAGAGCTACATCACGCCTGCATTCTCGGGTGACATTCAGGATGAGTGCTTGGGCTTAGGAACAGGCTCTAGACCGCACTGGCTGCAGGACAACAGGCTCTAGACTGCACTGGCTGCAGGACAACGTCGGGCATACAATACGTTCCCTGGAACTCATGAAGCAAACTTCAGATCCCACTGGTTGTCTTTCACTGGTTTGGATATTGTGTCCCTTGTGTTCTCCACGGGTTCAACTGGTGTAAACAGCTCCGGTGCGGATCAGGGCAGCTGCCAGCACCTGAACAGGAGCACACCAGAGAAGCCGGGGGTCTGCAGAGCAGGGCTGCGCATAAGGTGAAGGGGGGCTGAAAGAGGTTCGAGAGCGGCTGCAACAACGCTTACTGGCGGCTGGAAAGCGGTCTCAGTCGCGATGACGTGGGTTGTAAAACGGTCGGAGGGCGATGGGCGGACAGAAGCGGTTGGGGCGGAACCGACCGTTATCACTGAAGGGGGGGGGGGGGTTGGCCTGACGCCTGAGTGGATTGCTGTCTGAAACTGCCGGTGCCTGTTGGCCTCTCTGGTCTTGCCTATCTCTACCTTGCTATACCCCTTCCTCTCCCTTGTTCGGTTGTGCCCGAGAAGTCAGGGTGGGTATACAACGCCCGCGCCTGCGCTTGATCTAACAACATCTCTTCAAGGTGATTTCCTGTGTTTAGCACACCCATTTCGTCGTGCTTTTAAAGTTTGAGAATTCAACCAATTTGAGGCCCGCAATGAGCTCTCAATTTCAAAGGCAAACTGGAGTGGCTTAAAATTCATGTGAAATTGTGCATTATAATGCCGAAGATGACTGATTCTGGTATGCCTAAAAAATCCTATTTTGCACCCCCAACACCAAAAAGCCACAAAACGGTCGTAAAGCGGCCGCCAAAACAGCTGCTGAACAGCCGCAAAGGAGCGGCAAAACAGCCTGCTGATGTAGAGTCCAAATATGGGGGTCCAAAGCAGCCTACCATGACAACCTGCATGCGGGCCAGCCCAACCAAAACGAAACCAAGTCTGTACCACCATCCTTGTTGTGATGAGACCGCGCCTGCACTTGCACTTTGTGTGCGTGTAAAATTGCAAAACACTGAGAAGAGTTCACAACACAATGAACAATTTGCAGATTCAACAGGAAATGACGCATTGCCGGGACAATGGTACCCGCAGATTCTAGAAACCTGTCCTGCCTCCGCTGCACTGGGGTTTGCAGCATTTTGTCGCCAGGCTCTGCAGCGATTCATCACACTCGATGCTTATGAAGCCGCAGAGCGCCCTGTCCTTGCCCCTGTGCTGTCCCTCCCTGGCACAAGCAAAGGAAATCGGATCCGGGCATTCTGATGCCAGGGGGAGGACTGCGGTCCGTCCGGGGCACCACGTCGGTGGCTCCGAGTAAACGTTTGTGGATGTTCTGCCTTTTGTTTGGCTGGGGTTAGGGTATGGGAGGGAGGACGGCGGCAAAACACCTTCAGAGGACGAAGAAGGGGAAAGGGTGCAAACTGCAGTTGAAGGTGCTTATCTGGAATCTTGTTTGCATTGTCTGCTGTTCCCTCCGCTGGCCCCTGTCCTGTCCCTCCCTCTGCCATAGGGGGAGGACTGCGGTCCGTCCGGGGCGCCCCCCAGAACCAGTGCCCCCCCCCCCCCCCCGGTTCAGGCTTGAAGTACTTCGTGTGTGTGGGGGGGGTCTTGTTTGTACGGGACACCAACACTCACCATGGGAATCGGCCAGGCTGTAATGGTTAATCAGCAGCAGTTGGCTGAAACCGATGTCCATTGGCCGGCAACCGCCAGCCTGGCAGGCGCTCCCAAGTGAAACAACGAGTCACCCAGGGCCCTGGTTGGTGTGGTGTATACAGGGGTGCTGTCATCATCTGAAACTGAGCGTCAATGCCCTACTGGGAAACAGGAAACGCCTATGACTTCACTGTCAACAAAGCTTTGCTCTGGCCTCTGGTTGCACTACATGTCCGCACAACGTACGTCCCAGAACGTGCCCAGAAAGGCCCGGAATCTGCACATTTTCAGAAAAACTGCCACAAATCAAGACACCATTCAACCCCCACCCCAAAATAATGCAAGGAACCATCAAAAGCACAAGGCCCGAGTTGCTTGACTGTCCGACCACACTACAGTGCCGTTGTTAGGCATGCCCATCGACGAAGACCCAACAGAAGACACAGAACGCAACAACAAACGGCTCCGACGCACTAAGAAATGACACCCCAAACCGTCACATGCTCAGCAGTCTCCATAACCTGCATGGCACTGGATGCTACTGCCACACAGCGTATCAAATACTATACCTAAAATAAAGGCGGGGTCAACGTAATAAAGTATTTCAGAAGTATACGAAAAATGCCACGCTGAAAAAGCGCCAAAAACTAGCGAAAAGTGCCTTGCGGTACGCAACTGATACCGAAACACAATACAACCCAGTTTATCAGGGCCGTGTCTCCATGTAGAGGTGCAGGTAATGAATACACTTGCCCCCTCTCTCCTGCGCCGTCTTCGCCGTGCGGGTACGTACAATTCACCACATAGACGCACAGCTGTATCTACTAACAATCACGTAAGCAAAGGCTCCCGTTTCGATCGAACCAAATCTCCAACGTCAACAATTTTGCGATACAGCTCCTCCACATGTCTCTTCTGGCACACCAACGTCCAGTCATTAGTCGAGATTGAATGGATCAGCGCCTCCTCATAGTGCAAATCCGCCAAGGACGCAATGTTGTGGTAGTGTCTGTTTCCCGGCAGACGGTTGCCCCCAAAGATCTCGATGAGGCCCGAATGGCGTCGCATGAACAGCGCCCAAACAAGTCCTGCGGGTTGGATCGGTTGTATGAGGTCGCAAACGTGACGTGCAGCTGACATGGGTTTTTATACATTTTCAAAACAAGGGCCAAAACATGCAGTGAAAATTGCAATGTTACAAATTTTCCAACCAACTCCTGGAGATGTGTTGCTGAAAGCAAATTGTTTCATGTCGCACATATGACACATGCTAGAATGAGAGTTACATCCTTCTTTTTGGTGCGTCCTTCCTGGTCCATGCTAAGCATACGGCTTGACTTGGACTTCTTGGCAAAAAAAGGAACTGAAACCGAGCCGTGTGCTACATCTTGCAGTCGCACAAGAGCCACCCACAAATACACCGGCATATGCTGCTGCGGCTCACTCATGAGATGAGAGCTGATAATGTGTAGCCCGGCTGAATGTGGACCCCCAGCATCCCATGCTGACGAAAACACGCCACAGCCACGCCCAACACGTTCCACTAAGCGGCCGCTGCTACAGCAATCAAGAAGGCAATTCGGAGTGAAGCCAAGCCAACATCCCCACCTTGGGTGTGATGCGGGCCCCTCCCCTCCCGGAGAGGATGGGCATCCAGCGTGACACCCGATGCTGCCGCTTGGCGGCAATGGCAATGCCGCCAAACGTTCTTCTTTGCTTGATTGTGTGGCAGCTACAACCCCGCAACGCCCCTCGGCTCCCAAGCCTCTGCTTGCCCGACGCTCCCAGCCCGAGGCCCCTGGACTTATGTCTGTATGAACGTGCCGGACCTGGCCGCGGGAATCCGGGGCCCATGCAAAGGGCTTCACACCGGAAGCCACAGCGGCATGCACAGGCGCACATGGCAGAAGGGACAGAGGTCGGCAGGGGGGAGGGCCATGCGAGCCACTTTCCAGACAACTCCCTGCCATGGCAGGGCCGCCGGGACGGAGCCTTGCCCAGTGTTCGGGCCGGTTCCCGGGCCCTCACCAGTTCCCCCACTGCCCTTCTCTCCGGGCTCATTCCTGGAAGCCCCTTCCACAGATACCCCCCCCCCCCCCCACTGCCCTGCGTCGGATGGGCCTGGACAGGGGGCCTCCACCACCGGGTTTCGCTTCAGCGGATACCCCTCCCGGGGAAGGTGCGATCCGGATGGGGCAGCGGTACCACTGCCACACACTTGGAGCTGCGGTGGGTGTGATGTTCTCAAGCCTCACCAGTCTCAAGACCCGCCGACCTGGTCCTGTGGTCTAGTGGCTCTGTCCTGACCTCGTGCATCATGTCTCGGACTGTGCAACACTGCCCGTGTGCCTCTGACGCTGTGGCACAGTGTGGGACCTGCAGTACTGCCACTGCTTGCGGGTGAGCGCAGATACTCCACTGACTGCTAAGCGTGCTAAGCATAGGGCACACAGTGCCCCCGGTCAGTACCATGAAACAACATGGTGTGTGTGGGTTTGTACGTGTGTGTGAACAACGAGGGAACACAAGGTGGGGATACACAGTGCGCTGAAAAGAGCAGAGTGTGTCGGGATTCACTGCGCCTGGGTCGCACAGGGTCAGCGGTGTCCTGTTGCCCCCGAGTCCAACGCGGGGGAGCCTGTGACGCCCTGACAGGTCAGCCACAGGGTCTCAGAGCCCGGCGCTTCAGGCCACGTCAATACTGATGCTGGACACATTCCCATCCCATCCCATCACCCCCGCCGATGGAGGGAAAGGGTCCAAGGGAAGGGCAGCGAATGGCGATCGGCCATTAGGCACCGCCGGCTGCAGACGAGAACAACACCCCATGGCGACATTCCAACCCCCCCCCTCCTGGGCATGAGCCCCCCCCCTCCCTCCCCCCCACACACATGCACCTTTCTTCTGGCTCCCGTTACACGCGCACCCATACAGACATGCACCCGCCAACACACACCGAACCCGAATGCACACGCTCACGCACGGTTGCGAGACAAACAAGCACGGCACGGGCACCGAGTGTCATTCTCTTCATCGGTGGACCGTCAAACAAGACAGAGCATTTTCGACGCCAATGGGCGCCTTTTGCAACACCAAAAAAACAGACACCCAGAAACACACACACACGCACGCACAGCGCGAAAAGACACCAACGTGGCAATCAGGCAGAGAATGCTCTGAGTCTTCAAGTGCCCGCACTGCTGCCAAGTGCATGGCCCGCATTGCCCCTTCCCTCCTGCACTACTGAGGAGGGCTACCCGCAGCCGGGGTACCAGGCCACACCTGAACTAATCTGCCCGCTCCACGTACACACCCACCTTTCTCCTTTTGACCAGACAGCGGCACAGGCGCCCTGGAGACACTCTCGACACACACGCACGTGCGCACCGTTTGCGCCCTTGGCCCAACAAACACGAGGACCCGAACCGCAACACTGACACATCATATCGCACGAACCCCGGCCCTCTGCATTGCCATTGCACACGGATGCCGCCGTGGCTGTCCCTGAGGCCCAACAAAAAAACAAAGAAGACTGCAAGCAAACGTTGGTCTGGACCGCATACCTGCCCCATGCACCCCAATCATGACGCTGGAGGCCCGCACCAGCTGCAGCGTGGTCCGCAGCGTCAAGCCGCCCATGTCCACCATGCTGATCGACATGTTGTGAGCCGCCACACGCCGCCGCAGCTCCAGGACCAGCTCCTCCTCCTGCTTCACGCGCCGTGTGACCTCCGTGATGGCCAGGCGTGAGCCATCGTACGAGGTGTACCGCCGCCGCGAGACCCAGAGGACGTCGAGGCTGTGGTGACGGGGTGGCTCCGGGGGAAGGCTTGCGGTGACCCACTTGGCAAAGGAGGCCACGATGCTGCTGACGCAATGGTGGGGCTGGCCCCGCCCGGCCAATACCGGGGGCTTGGTGGTGGTGACCAAGAGGGATGTCCAGCTGGGGAGCGCTTGGATGACACGCGCGTAGTGATAGACCGTGGCGTCGCGCATTGGGTCAGGGTCGGGATGGTAAATCTGGGCAAGGCGAGGGGGTCTTGCGGGACGGGTGAGCAATCTGAGTTGCAGGGGAAGGGGGGCGGGGGTGCCGGGAGGGGCGGTCCACAAAGCCCTGTGGGTATCTCCCTGCAAGCTTTCGCTCCCGTCTTTCGGGCCCTCTGGAGCGGTCGGGAAGCGATGATGAGGTCATTGTTGGTGCGCCTGGTCCTTCCACGGCAAACAGATCGACGCAGGGATCGGCGCGTGGGGCCTGTCCGGGCCCGAGGGGGAGGGGAGTTGCGGCACTGCACCGCCCAGCGCTTGTTGTGGAAGGGCGCATCCCCCAAATTACCCCCGGAGATCGACCCAAATTGTTGCCAAGTAGAGCGTCGCTGACGCACCTTTCCTGCATCGGAGCACAAAAGCAAACTGAAGCAAAATGGACCTGTCTTTTGGGCCTGACCGGGAACTGCTCCTATTTTCAGGAGCCAAAATTCTGATTGCGGCCAGAGAACAAGGGTAATGCCATGAAGCGACTGGGGTCACATTGTACTGGATCTCGGAAGGAAAGCCTTTGAAATGGAATGGTTTTCAACTGCGCTTGTTAACATTTCTACTGTCCCTTCGTGTGTGGCCAAACCTGCACTTAGTTGTATGCCCATCCGGCGGTGCAAAAGATCGTGCATGCGATCAACGTCCGGGAAACGTGGCTTGTGAGAGCAATCAACAGAGCAAAGTATTACCCATGCTTGACTTTGACGTGAGCCAGGAACGTGCATGGCCGAAAAGCTGGGGTCCATTGGTCTATTTTTAGCGCTGCAGGCAGCGTATGTGACCGAAAAGGTGGTGTCCGCACGGCTGCAACTGGGAGACCGATGGCAGGAGACACCAGGCACAGTCAGCTGGCAGAGTCTTTGGCATTACTACAACCCCATACCAAGCAAACAGGGGCGGACAATTGCACAAAGGACATGTGGCAAAACAGCGCGGGGCCAAACCTCCTGACCCTAACCCTAACCCTGACCTCCTGAAAAACAAACGGAGACCCTGCGGGGACCCCGTGGGTAGGGCAGCCAGCAGCCCTATCCCCCCCTCCCCTTGTCCTTCCCCACCCCAGGGAAGACGGTCCCCCACCCTCTCCTGGGGGACGGTCACCAAGTGACGGTCCCCCACCCCCCCCTGGGGAAGGACAAGGGGTGGGGAAGGACAAGGGGGGGGGGGGTATGACAGTTGTTCCTCGCCATAAAATTCGAAAAATGTGACAGCCATGGGTATGTACTCCAAAATTGCCCGACGATTGGCACTTTGTGCACACCCCCCCCCCCCCCAAACCCGTCCTACTTTGCCGAAACTGGCCATAGTGGGACGAAGTGAGGCTTCATGCCTTCATGGGCTGAGACCGACACCTACACCAGCTCCTCCGCCCCCAACAGGGGCACCCATGATATTTCACAGCCGCCCTGTGGGAGAACGAGGATTGGGGGTTGAGGCGTCGGGTGGTGGCCGTGCTGACCACGTGAGCCAACTACACGGGCCAACCAGATTCCAAAGCTGACTCAAGTAACGCCCCACAATTGGCAAATAGAAGGAGCGCACCTGCGGATGATTGGGTGCGATCATGGTCCAGAAATCGCTGTCAAACGTGCCTGTGCCTGCGTCCCGAAAATCGTCTTCAAACACAATTTGAAGGTTTTCCGTGTCTAATCTGAGGGTCATCACTGCGATGAATGCATTGATGTACGAATGCATCGCCTCATAGGGATTGGTGATGTCGAAGCGACTGACACGGTACACGGTGTGGTTGATGGTGACGTGGGGTGCAGCGCTGGCGGACGGCAATGGGTCCGGCCTGCGGACCCATGGCGGTGTGATTGCGGAGCCATCCGCTGCAGTCACCTGCGTGGCGGCATCACAGCCGGTGTGGAGGGGGCCGGTGAGGCCGAGGGATGATACCGACTGGAAGTGCAGGAGTGACACATTGGGGTCATAATCCTGGAGGGTGTACTCGATGACGGTGGTGTTGGAGGGTGCAGGAGCGGCGCATGCCACCCGGCCGGAGTTGAACAACCTGCAATGCAGCACCAAACAGTGTTCGGACGGTAAAGATCAAAAGGGAATCTGTGCGGGGGTTGCATTGCGATTTGGGTGCGGTATTGAGGGCCCTGGGATGGATTGTGTTTGTGGCATTTTTTCGAGAAGCATGTGTTGCAGTCTTCACCCTAAAGACGTGAAACTGCTCTCCTGGCTTAGGGGCCTTCTTGGCATGTGCAGAACTGGTGGGGACATCGTCCTCCATCAAATTTGGGATGGACAGATTTGTTGGGACAGCACTGTCCACCAAAGGCTGCCCTCAGAAACATGGCACAAACCCCCCACAACACGGCCTGCCTCAGCCCAAATTGCGTCACAATGATCCTCGGCGTCACTATCAGTATCATCCGCGCTGCCACTATCATCAGAGTCACGGGAATCATCACCATCAATTTGTAACCAATCATGAAGAGAGCACTGTAGTTGAGGAATATTGTTGCCTCACACCTGGGATTACCAATGATACATACATCAGCACAAGATGCATCACACCGGCCCCTCATTTCTGCAATCCTTGGACCTACATGCTGTACCCCAAAACTCGGAACCTGATTCATAGGGGTACCAAAAAAATATGGTCCGAACATCTAGTGTTTGTTGGACACCAAGGTGGGGCATATGTGTCATGGGGGGAGGGTTTTTTCCCAAAAAAAATTAATTGAGCAAGACACCTCGAAGAGGGATAAATTACTGTCCCCGTGGTGTCCCTAGAGGTGCACAGTACAGCGCTAGCAAACAACAAGATTGCACGGTTCACAATCCAGTGGCCATAGCATATCATACCGTGTCATTCCATGCTTGACATGTGAAATTCGTTGTGGGTGGTCACCATGTCAAAAACAGTGGTTTTAGAAACTTCGATATTTGAGCTGTTGAGGCTGAAGGCTGCATGGGCAGGGAATAATCCACTCCCTTGGAAAAGCCCCCGGCCCACCATGCAACCAAAGAACCACACTGGCAACCACACAAAGAAGGCCCGAGACATGCTTTACATGGCATGTTTGATCATTGTGCGTGGTCACAATGTCAAAAAAAATCAATCTTGGAAAATTTGATTTTTGATTTGTTGAGATTTGTTTGTATGCTTTAGATGGGATATTTGATCATCATGGGTGGTAGCAAAATCAAGAAAATCGGTTTTGGAACTTTTCATTTTTGAGCTGTTGAGGCTTAAAACTGCATAAGCAGGTTGTGCCACTATACAGGCTATATAGGCTGCAAACGGCAATTAAGGGGCTTCAGAGGTGCCATGGGCCTGGCTACATGGGCCTCACAACTACACTACATAGGTCCCCCTAGGTGCTAAGGTACCCATATTGACACCACACAAGGACCCAACCCATCCCAGCGCGGACAAGAGGTTGTCCCAAAAAGTCAACATTTCAAAAATTCAATTGCCTTCGGCAAATCCGCCTTGCAGAAAATTGCCCCAAGCAATGCACCACCAAGTGGCCCCAGAGTTGTGCCTATCAATTCAAAAATATGCAGTGAGATTGCCTACAAATAGCCCTCTTACGGGCCCATGGACATCCAATAGGCGGGCCTTATAAGTGCTGCATGGCTGTCCATGGGTAAATATGTACTTGCACTGTTGGCGGGAGGGGGTCAGCGCCTCAACCAAAAATAATAAAAATTATATGATGGAGATGAGTTGCATGGGGCCATAAAGCAACGGATACAGAGCTCACATATACCCCTGCGTCACAGGCATATGGTCATCGCCACAGACCTCAGTTCATTGTTTGACCTGCTGCACTGCAGCACACCTCAAACGAGGGCCGAATGTTGCCTTGAGCTCACCGCTATCGGCGGCCATCGAATGTTTCTTGGCCCGTTTGGGTAAGGACTCTCATCCCCACTGAGCCGGTTAGGCGTGCTTCCCAGAAGACAAAGTGTTCAGTAACGGGACGTTCGGGACGTTCGGGGCTTCCGGACCATCCTTGGGGTTCGAATCCCCGACTCGAGGACTGGCGTTGGGTGTTGTGCCACTGTACTATCTCTCTATATCGGATAGGGGGGCGGTTCCTGTTCCTATAGTCACTGACATCACTCTTGGTACTTGTGGATCGTGCCCAAGTGAAGCTGGGGGTAGGAAGCTTGGGCCAGGCTGGACTGTCACCACTTCCCCAGAAGGGGGGTGGGGTTGGCGCGCCTCCTTTTGTTGTTCTCACTAACATCTGTGCTGAAACCTGACTCTGTGGACCAATCATGCGACTTACTTTCCCCGGATTCTGAGTCTTGTGCCCGTGCTTGACGCAGTGGTAGCAGGCCTGTTGCCATGTCCCTCTGGGGGTTTGCCCCCTCCGCCCCCTCGGAGTCCTGTTCGCTCATCTCCACCAAGCCCAGGGACAGCCAGATGGATCCCGGGTCGTCAATCAGTGCCAGTTCGTCCATGGAGGGTTGTGGGTCCACCATATCTATCACGTGGGTTTCAGGCGCCATAGGCACTTGGTCCTGGGGTGGGGTTGGGGTTGCGGGGGGGGGGGGATTCCCTGCCATGAATTCCTGAGTCACCAAATGATGGCCCCACTTGGCCCAAGGCCACCCAGCGGTCATCAAAGGTTACCGCTCAATTGCGAGGGTTTGCAACTCCGTGACCTAATGGGAAGGGCCACCTGACAAAAAAAGGGATGCCCACGAGAAGGTCACACATCCGAAGTCGGTTCAAATGCTCCCTTTGTTGGTCACTTACAGCCTCTACCAATTGCGCAAAGTTCGCCTGGATGGCACCGGAAGTCCAGTTGTAGAACATCCGTCCCGCTTCAGTCCTGTCGTAGGCTGGCCGAGCATTCCGATAGTGCCGTGTAACGTACAGCAGCACCACGGTGATCAACGCCGCTACGAGGCGGATGACCGCCTTCATGATGCTATGAAACAACAATTTGAGGGTTGTGCGAGAAATGTAGAGTTCCAAACAGGACTGGAGAAGGCGATGGTGGGCGGCCATTTTGTCTGCATACCTGATTGTGCCCCGCAGTCACCTTGTCCGCCTTAACATCCAGCCCCCAAAACCACGAGGGCAGGAATTCCCACAGGCGTTTGGAGGGATCCTAGAGGCTTCTGGGTGGTTCCTATTACTTCCTCTTGGCTTTTGGGTGGGTACTGTTAACTCCTGGAGGCTTCTGGATGCATGGGCATCAGACCGACTCAGAAAATTCTTTCAAGCAGTTGGTCGTCAATCATGTCAGCAAACAGGCCCCTGTGCAGGGATGGGCAAACAATGCTCAAGTTTGTCAAGATTCCAGGGTTGGCTCATGAACCATTCAGAGTTCGCAACAATGACTTCGTGTTTTTGAAGCATGGCACGTAGCAGTCTGTCATCCATGTGGTCTGGGTCTGCCAACAGCATTTGATGTACAGCTCAACCTTCCGTGTACTGCTGGGTGGTTCAAGGCTACAGTTGGTTGTGCAGCAGCAGAGGGCTGGAAAGGTGATTTGTGAGAGAACCTATGCCTGCCTTTTTGCAACGTTTTGTGCAGGGAGTTACACAGTTGCTGGAATCCTTGGGGATGAAGGGGCCCTGTTGGTGGGAAGAAGCAGTGCCACAGACAATTGTGGTGGATTGAGCTACCCCCCCCCCCCTTGCGCAAGCACCAGCAAAGTCAGAAAAACGATGGTCAGACGGGGTCCCGGTGCTTGGACAAGGCGGTGCTTGCGCGCGACGTGCGGTACCAGCCAAGCCGGGGGTAACGACATTAATCATCGCTGAAAATCACATCAAAACAAACAGCAGCGGGTTGCAGTAGCAAGCATAATGTTGTTATGAGCAGGAGGACTCATCCCAAACATGACACAGCCCCTGTTTCCCTCTACAAGCGGCACACAATCACGTTCTGTTGAGTTTCTGACCATAAAAACAGTGGTCAGAAAAACGACGGTCAGACCGCGTCCCAGTGCTTAGACAAGGCGGTGCTTCCGCAAGGGGGGGGGGGGAGGGTACAACCACTGGCACCCACAACTCTTGACATGTGGGTGCTGGGTTATCTCCGAAAGCCCTAAGAATATTTTCAACACAATGCATACCTTCTTTACCTTCTGCAATACCTACAAAACACACAAGATGTGTGCCTACCAACGCAAACCCACAATTGATGTGTGCCTCCGCTCACCTCCTTTCAGATCACAACGCACCACCACACCTACAAAGCAATGCACTGGTACCCCCATCGGCACTGCAAGTATTGGGCCACCCACCAGGGATGGACCCCAAACCTAGTACTATGCCCAGCCACCCACGCGAGGTACACAACACACTGGGTCTCGACTTCTCCACGGGCAAAGGTAAACACGGGTATGCATGCGGTGGCAATTGGGTGTATTGTAGCGAAAGCCCATGCAGCGGAGAATGCAGACCATGCCTCATTTCAGCCTTTTGGTCCATAACGGTGTTTGGGGGTGGAAACACATGCGCTTCCATTTACACGGGTGGTGCACGATGTTCCCGTGGAGGCATCTGGGTGAGTCGATCGCACAGAGTGGCATACATGCGGTCCTGGTCGGCAGAGACCCGACGTCAGATCATCAAACACCGGTGTTTGATGCTTGATGTTTGCAGGAACACTGGCAGGAACAGCAGTTTCGATACTCGACCGGATCATGTTGTACCTCGTACCAGGATGTGGAAGAAATGTCAGAATTGGTACGACCCGAGTGTTTGTTCTTAATGATTTCCTAGAGCAGTACGTCAACAATAATGGTGCCCAAACGAGTCCTTTGTCATGCTCATGCAAACCAAGAATGTGATAATGCGCAGATTTCATGAATGAGAAGGATAACCACATGTGTGTCCAACACTACAGTGCACTGCACTCGCCTACCCATCCCATTGTTCTTTTCATTCTGCCTTTCTTGCATTTCTTGCAGACAATCAGCCGAACCGACCCGAACCGAAACCCTGTCCGATCCCAGAGCCCTGCCGAACATGGTCGAAAACGGACATATCCCCTCCTCCCAGGCCTAACCCACCCTTACGGTACGGCCCGCTGCACGGCACGGCCCCATTCTTCACGGTTTTGCTGGGAGACATCCCCAGGGCCCTCAGGCCGGTTCAACCCCTCTCCTGCGCCTGCCGCCGCCTCAATACCTGCGGCCACTGCCTGCAACCTAATCGCACGTGTATTGGTGCCCAATCATCGGCATGGGCGAAGCCTTGGCCAACCCCCCCCCCCTCCCAAGCAAAATCCTCTCGTGCTGGACAGCAAACAGCCATGCTGCTGCACACTGGAGGGTGTAAGGGGGGGGGAAGGGTTGGGTTGCGGGGAGGGTTCCCAAGGTGGGGGGGCCTGCGTGCGACCCAGTACTACCACATGCATACCTCCAGGGGGGATGTGTATTTGTATAGCGCCTCGTCTTGCTAATCTGGCGCTCAAAAGCACTGATGGCTTGATGAAAAAGAAGCATTAACAAAAAAAAGGGCATGCCGTTGACGCCATGGTAAAAAAAAGGGGCGCCCCTGCACCATGCCCCCCAGCAGGGGGGAAAATATTATGCACCAGGGGCCTTGGATTATGCAATGCACAATTATGCACAATTATGCACAATTATGCACAATAATGCACAATTATGCACGACTATGCGCGCTGCATTTCAACGAAGACACACGGAGATTGCAAACAAGAGGAAACCTAGGATTGCAATCCCCCACAAACAGACAACACAGTAAAATCTGCAGCAGCGATTCATGCCTATTTTGGTCAAAAATGTCCCTCAATATCACCATGGCACATAAGCATGAGTGTTGTCCGCCGTGTATTGTTTGGGAGTGAACGGCGGTATTTGCTATCCATGTGCCATGCCAGACTGAATGAACGTTCAACACCCGCAGATGTCACAGGAACATGGAGGATGAACTGTGCGCACCGTGCCAACGTGCCAGACCCCTTGTTCCAAAAATTGGTCAGTGCAGTTGGGTCTGCAATGCACGGGTCAACCACCCGAGAATATGTGTACCATTGACTCCGAAATTCTGGGTCACCAATGGGAAGTCGCAAGTTGTTCAATGAGGCAAGACCTGGTACACCATCGGACAAATTCGTTGGATTCAGGACACGCACCCGTTGAAAGAATGCCCACTGTGTTTTTGTTTTTCTCCGTGATTTGGTCAATATAATGCACTGCCCTTTGCACTGCCTTGCGCAAAAGTGATTGCAATGGCTTAGGATCCCGCAACTTAGACAGCAACTCCTCAACGCATGGTGAGAACTTGCTGTCTTCTGTTGCCATAATGCACGATTATGCACGATTATGCAATTTGGCCCAATTGTGAATTATGCAAAATTATGCACAATTATGCACGTGCATTCCCCCCCCGCCTTGCCCCCAGCCCACTATCTCTCACAACCCGGGGGGGGGGGGGGGGGTCGCATACAAGGACCAGGCCCGGCCGCCCCCCCCGTGCACATGACCTGTTTGCCAAGAGACAGCATGACCCTGTTGGAGATCAGGCGAACACGAAAGGCTGCCTTGTGGCAGAGTCCGGGGATGTCCGACTGACCAGTTGCAGACTGCGTACGCCGCACCTGCACGCCCAGAGCGCTACTCTCTCGCCGGCGCCCAACAATGTTCCATCCAAAGCGTCACTGCAAGAGACGCTGTGCCGCAATGCGCTGCTCTCTGCCCTTCCTGCGGATTCGTCTGCCAGCAGCTGTCGCTGCGGCACACATCGAACATGCCGCATGGGTACTCCTTCGAGGGATCGAACTGCACTTGCATGAGGCCCTCACCTGCGAGTACAATGCGGCATTGGGGTGTGGTGCATGGAAGAGACATATGGTGCTGAGAGTGGTCGGATGGAGGAAAGCGTATTTCGATTGTGGAAATAAGCGTAAGTCGCTTTTTTTTTTTGGCGTAAGTTGCGTAACTTTTTTTTTTGGCGTAAGTCGCGGTTTTTTTTGACAGAAATTTATTTCTTTTTTGGTGTAAGTCGCGTAAACTTTTTTTTTTTGGCGTAAGTCGCGTATGGGAAAAAAAACCCTTTTTTCAAAAACTTACGTCAAATAAAAAAAAAAGGTAAGCGACTTACGCTTGACACGGTCGGATGTGTTAGCAGACGATGTGCATGCGGGGTTGGGGAATATAAAATACCTACTGACTATGAAATACCTAGCGGGTATCAAATACTCAATGAATATGAAATACCCAAAGAATGTAAAATACCCATTGAATATAAAATACCTAATACTGACTATAAAATGCCGAATGAATATATAATACCTAAAGAATATAAAATACCTGGGTCTACACTTGTCGCGATGTATGCTGCATGCATGGAGCATCAGGGTATTGAGGAGCAGCCACACAACATCCTGAGACTACAGCGACTTGCGGATGGATAGCAGCCCGCATTTGTGCGTCACATAGACGCGTGCAAGGCTTTAGCACTAAACCAACTGACCATGCAAAGCGCGGGCACACCCGAATCGAAGCACGCAGACTGGCCGCCATCGCGTCGATGCAGAACGAGGCCACACGCGATGGACGGCACCGACACCCACCACGGATCTACCACAAACCGAGTGCGCAGGTCGATGGAGTTGCACCCGCTCTCCACAACGCTCATCACGCACGTCACCCCGTTCTCAAGCAAGATCCGCACGTTGCTGCGGTCCACGTATTTGACCATCTGCCAGGGCTCGACCGCCAAGTCGCGGGCCCTGTCCACGGCCACGAAACTCCACGGCGTCGCGGCCGCGGGGGGGATGACCCGCGTGATCACCGCGTCCCGCGAGTTCAACATCCGAAACCCCAACCGGAAACTGAAGCGCAGCCATTTGTGGGACGCGTGGCCCCAAATGGGACCGGTGCCGCTCAGCCACGTGCGCGCGCGTTCCAGCAGCAGCACCGGGGGAACCTCCTTAAGCTGGAGCAGGTAGTTTTCTACCTCTGCCCTAAAATACCAGTCGACTATGCCGCGGAACGCGCACTGGGCCAATACGCCCCGGCGGACCACGTCACCGACACACCGCTCGTCATCGAGACGGCGCTTCTTGGCGGGCGGGGGGCCGGGGTCGTGGGTGGCCAGGATCGCGGCGGCGCACGCGTACCGCTCGGTGTCGTCGGCGACCCACAGGCGGTCGTCCTCGATCATGTCGATCAGCCACAGCGCCGGGAGGTCCGCAAGCGCTTGGGGGCTCGTGCGGATGACGTCCCGGAAGTGGTCCAGCATCCAGAGCTCGCACCCCCGTGCCAAGTGGGTGCTCTGGTGCTGCGTCGCGAATGTGAGCAGCTGCGCGATGGTGTCGACCCCGATCTTGCGAACCAGCGTGCGTTCCACCTGAAAATACCGGGGGGCACGTATGAGGGGCACTGGGTCCCCGGGGAACCAGCTTACGTGGAAAGAGAAACAACAAAATCAGCCCTTGTGGCAGCACAACATCACTCCCAACACCGGGAGGTCATCCTCCAACCGCCAGCCGGTTACTGTTCTGCGGCCTCCGGCTTCTGGAGGCAAAATTGAGCAGGCCCTTGAAATCCAAAAAATATGGAGAGGCCGCCGAAACTGATCAACAAATTCCTTGTCAATGGTAAACCAGACTGGTAACCGGAAAAAACCGCCAACCACCAACAAGAAACCCCTGAACAGGCCTCGAACTGGACTCCTGCCCCCAAGGGGCAGTTTAGCGGCGACACACCAGCCACTGCAGGTTCGGGATCCCCAAATACGCAGCAGCCACCGCCACATCCGTCAACTCCTTGATGGGCAGCCGCAGCAGCCGCAGCTGCTGCGCATGGAGCGTGCGGCAGTGCACCCCAAAGCCCTCGGGCCCCTCGTCGGGGCACAACCAGCCGCTCGGGGTGCCCCCCCGCTCCAGCGAGCGCGCGCAGGCCGTCTGGCAGAGGGGGGCCATCGTGTAGATGTAGACCAGGGCGGCCTTGAGCGCCGTCAACGACACATCGATGGCCGGCAGGTCCAGGTCGATCTTGTGCCGGTCCTGCCAAGGGCCCGAGAAAAGGCGCTCGAAGAAGCCGCTGTGCTGCGCGAGGGGCAGGCGGTGCAGGGACAGGGACTCGCCCGCGGCGTGCAGTGTGACGTCGCTGAGTTGCCGCTCCTTGAGCCAGGGCTCCGCGGCGTCAGCCAGGCGCCGCTCCTCCCGCTCAGCGGGGGTTTCCCCCTCGCACCCCGGGGAGACGGGGGAGCGGGAGCGGGACCGGCGGTGGAGGCGGTCGTCCTGCTGGGGGGAGCCATCGGAGTCCAACATCTTGGCAGCGCTGTCAGGCATGTGCAGTATGGCGGGCATGTATTGCCGGGCAGTGCGCTCCACGTCGTCCCTCCCCCTCCCCGGTGCGCCGGTGGTGTGCCGTGAGCGGTGCTGTGCGGTGCCGGGGGTGGGGGGGGGGGGGCAGGCTGTGGTTGCGGCCTCGGGGGGTCAGGGGCCATTGGCCATCCATCGGCATTGGGGTGGGAGGAGAAGAGTCACTGTGTAAAGGCACCGTGCAGACCTCACCCAGAGGTAGAAAATCTGATGACATTGAAGGAAGGGGTTTTGCTCATGAAGTAAGGATAGACGGAAAAATTGTTTACATTATGGAATGCCTGAATCTTTTGAAGTTTTGATTCGTGAACTTCAAGCGTGATGTTGAACTTCCAGTGTTATGTTTAGATTTCGGTCTTTGTGAACTTCGTACTGGTTGAAATCGAGGGGGAGGCAGGAGGGCTTCAAGAGGGGCTTGCAAAAGCCTTTTCCGGCGGTTGAAACAGCGGCTGAGGGCAATCAATGGCACACAGCACTTTACACAGGGCACTCACCCGATCAGGAAGGGAACACACAACACCACTACTCACACAGGTGGCACCCCATGACAGCAGCACCGCACGCAGGGCCTAGGGGCAATATTTGCCCGGCGCACGCCCGGCGCGCTACCTTTGTATTAAGTATCCTGGCTCTAGCCCCAAGTCAATCCTCACCTTGGGAAGTCCCCAAAGTAGACCGCACTGGACGGCAAACCTTCCCTGCAACGCAAATTGCACAAGCCGAAATATGAGAATTCAACAACACAAAATGTCACTCAGAATGTGCTTAACAAATAACATTATTCCCACGAGTGTGGGTGTCAATACATTCAGGACAACAATGCTCCTTACACTCACCACAGACTGTGACGGTGGAGCGCTTGTGGTCCCCAGGAGAAGGGGACAAAATCAGAAGTGGCTACATCACCCCTGCCTTCTCGGGGGTCCCCAATAGAAGGGGACAAATTGAAAAGGGGCTACATCACCCCTGCTTTCTTGGGGGCAGATAGTTTGGTGAGGGGGGGGGGGGGGGGGAGGCATGGGAATGGTCCAAAAAGGATGCCTGGCGGGCTAATACTCCGACACAGAGAGAACTAGACACACACACTCGGCCCCTGTCCGGACACCCCCTCTCAGCCCTTGTCCGGACACCCCCACTCGGCCCCTGTCCGGACACCCCCACTCGGCCCTTGTCCGGACACCCCCTTTCCGCCCCTGTCCGGACAACCCCTCTTGGCCCCTGTCCGGACACCCCCTCTCGGCCGCTGTCCGGACACCTCCTCTCAGCCCTTGTCCGGACACCCCCTCTCAGCCCTTGTCCGGACACCCCCACTCGGCCCTTGTCCGGACACCTCGTCACCGCCCCTATCCGGACAACCCCTCTCGGCCCCTGTCCGGACACACACATTTGGCCCCTGTCGGGACACACACACTTGGCCCCTGTCCGGACACCCCCTCTCGGCCGCTGTCCGGACACCCCCTCTCAGCCCTTGTCCGGACACCCACACTCGGCCCCTGTCCGGACACCCCCTCTCAACCCCTGTCCAGACACCCCCACTCGGCCCTTGTCCGGACACCCCCACTCGGCCCGTGTCTGAACACCCCCACTCGGCCCCTGTCCGGACACCCCCACTCGGCCCCTGTCCGGACACCCCCTCTCGGCCCTTGTCCGGACACCCCCACTCCGCCCCTGTCCGGACACCCCCTCTCGGCCCTTGTCCGGACACCCCCTCTCCGCCCCTGTCCGAACACCCCCACTCGGCCCTTGTCCGGACACCCCCTTTCCGCCCCTGTCCGGACAACCCCTCTTGGCCCCTGTCCGGACACCCCCTCTCGGCCGCTGTCCGGACACCCCCTCTCGGCCGCTGTCCGGACACCTCCTCTCAGCCCTTGTCCGGATACCCCCACTCGGCCCCTGTCCGGACACCCCCACCCGGCCCTTGTCCGGACACCCCCTCACCGCCCCTTTCCGGACAACCCCTCTCGGCCCCTGTCCGGACACACACACTCGGCCCCTGTCCGGACACCCCCACTCGGCCCCTGTCCGGACACCCCAACTTGGCCCTTGTCCGGACACCCCCACTCGGCCCCTGTCCGGACACCCCCTCTCGGCCCCTGTCCGGACACTCGGCCCCTATCCGGACACCCCCACTCGGCCCCTGTCCGGACACCCCCACCCGGCCCTTGTCCGGACACCCCCTCACCGCCCCTTTCCGGACAACCCCTCTCGGCCCCTGTCCGGACACACACACTCGGCCCCTGTCCGGACACCCCCACTCGGCCCCTGTCCGGACACCCCAACTTGGCCCTTGTCCGGACACCCCCACTCGGCCCCTGTCCGGACACCCCCTCTCGGCCCCTGTCCGGACACTCGGCCCCTATCCGGACACCCCAACTCGGCCCTTGTCCGGACACCCCCTCTCAGCGCCTGTCCGGACACCTCCACTCGGCCCCTGTCCGGACACCCCCTCTCGGCCCTTGTCCGGACAACCCCTCTCGGCCCCTGTCCAAACACCCCCTCTCGGCCTCTGTCAAGCTTGACCTCAACGATGCGTCAACCTTTCCAACCACCTTTGCCAGGCCTCCAGCGTCCATTGATAGGCTCACCATGCATGATCACTACTGTCAGACTCAAGAAGGCGACGGCCGCCTCAGGACCGTTTGGAATGGCGATGCAGAGTCGCTACCCTCGACCAAGGCCCTATGCTTTAAGGTCAACACCTCACTCGCAAAACTGTCGGAGGTCATCAAACGTTAATGGTGGCGCATTCTTGCATACTAAACGGATGGTTGGCCTTCCCCATACTGGGAGCACCTCTAACCATGTTTCGATATGTTTCATTATAATTCGGATATGTTGTTGTCTCATCCTTGTTGGATGTGTGTGCTAGATAAAGAGATTTAAAGAAATGGTAAAACCATTGGTCAAAACACAGAAAAAACATATTTTACACGCTTTTGGGGTTGAAAACGGGACCTTTATTTTCGGTCTTTAGCAGATGGTTTTTTCATACAAGTGCCTACAAGGCCGCCTAAGTCACCGTCCCACCACCTCCCCTTGGCCTACCCCTAATGGTTATGGCACCCACACCGTCTGCCCCTACTCCTCCTTCCCCTTCCGCTTCCCCACCTTCTCGTTTGTACCGTTCTCCTTCTTGCCCCTGTCCCTGTACCCTTGCTTGCAGGGGGCTTGGTCGCCTTTTCGAGGGGGGGGGGGGCAGGGTTCTTCACCTCCACCTTCACCTCCTCCACCTTCACCTCCTCCACCTCTTTGCTAGAGTTGAAGGGAGTGCTATTGTTGTTGGAGTTGCTGTGTTGTGTTGCTGGTGCTGCTCGTGCTGCTGCTGCTCCGGCTGCGGTGGCACTTGATGGGGTGCCCGCCGCTGACTACGCCCTCGCCGTCCGACTCAAAACGGGCGAGGGGGTTCGGTCACGGGCTATCGTTGCAGAATCTGCACAAAAAGAAAATTTTTGAATGTTGAAAACTCCTTTCTTGAGACTTGAAATTCAGTTCTGACGTCACTGCCTGTTCTCTAAAAGAAGTTTTGAATTTTGAACTTTTAAAATTGCAAAGCAGAAAAAAAAAAAGGCGGCAATCCATGGGCCACCAAGAGGGCACCCGGAGGTTGTACTGCCAAATGGTGCCCAGCAGCGCCATATCCTTGTCCCCGCGCACCGCCATCCCATTCACCCAATAGCACGCGGGTTGACGTGCATGTTGCCCCCAATCGGCCAAGGTAACAACACGTTGGCTCAAGCTACCCCTTGCGCAGGGGTACGCATCACCCTGCACAATGAAGATGAGGGAGCGCCACCTTTGCGCCTGCCATTAGTTTGGGGGAGTGTGTGTAGGTCAGGAACACCAAGATAGTGTGAACACGCAGAGGTCACGTTCCATAGTTTTTTCTAGGTGGAAGTGTGCTGAGGTGAGGAGTGCCTAGTGGGCACATGTGAATTTGTGCATTCAATTACAACACACCAACAGCAGTTTTGCACTGGTTAGATTCTGCACAAATTTCTCCGGGAAAATTCCGGGAGGATTTGCCACAAATTTAAAACGAAATTTTGCAAATAAATAAAAATCCTCTTCCAGGCAATGATCGCAAACTTTTTTCAGTACCAGGGTGAAAAGGAGTCCCAATCAACTTCCCAAGTAGGCAATATGGCATGGGCAAGGAAGAGATATCAGTAACAAAGTGGCAATTGTGGTTGAAACACACAAAAAAAAAGAAACTAAAAAATGGCTAAAAATTGGTTCTAAAAATTACAAACAAAAAATTTCCGACGAGTGCCTATCACAAAAACTAAGCACTATTGCAAATAGAAATCTTGATCCATTTTCTACCACAAAAGAGGGCACACAAAATGGTGAATGAAAAAATATCATTAACAAAGTTTTGTCATTGATTTGAAAACAATTGACCAAGACTGTGCAACCATACACATACTGCACAAAAAGACAGTACCCAGTCCCCAGGTGGCTTGTGATTGACATTGGTGTGGGGTGGCATCATGACCAAAGAAGAATTGGCAATGAAATAAAAAGGGAACCATATCGGCTGTGGATTTTCAAAAGGTGATTTCATATCCCAAGAGGTACATGAACGAAACAATTTAACTAGTTCCTTGGCAGGAATATTAAGAAATATTCGCTTGGAAACGATTGGAGTGGGCTAGTTATTCTAGTTATTCTGGGACCATAAATCACATTTTCACAAATAGAATCGAAAAACATTTTTTCCTTTCGTATGAGGATGGCCATGCACACCGTGTGCCCTATGTTCACTAGTACATATGTGGATGCAATAGCCCTTTTACGTGAAAAAAGGGTTTTGGTGAACGTGCGCCCAATATATGCACCAATGCAAATATAGGTGGGCGTTTGAGCGGGGGGGGGGGGATGATATTGGCCATTTTGACGCAAAGTCAGAGTTTTTTCGGCCATTTTTTGGATTTTTGTCATGATGTTGGGGATATGTCATATGGGATAAGGTACCCCCCCTATTTTGGACATGGAGAATCCAAAAATCAAGGTCCGATGTCCAAACGAGTTAGTGGCTGAGCTGTGCGAAGTAGGGAAGTTGGCTGGTTTTCAGGAAAAACACCGGTGTCCCTCAATAGCAGACCACAACCAACAACCGGCCGGGCCTACATCTCCAACATATCATTTCGGTGCCAAAAAAGGGGGTGTTATAAATTTGTGCATTTTGATGTGCTGAATTCAAAAATGCAACTGTGTCGGCTCAACAAGACAATATGTTGGAGAATCGGCCAATTTGCGCCGAAACGGTGACATTTTTGTTTCCGACTAGACTGGCTGCGATCAGCGTGGTAGTGGACATCGAGGCATTAAACGGGGAAATTTTCTAGCATATTGTCTTGTTGAGCCGAAACTCTTGCATTTTTGAATTTAGCACATCAAAATGCACAAATTTATATGCCCCCTTTTTTCCTCATTGGAACGATATGTTGGAGAACCGGGCGGAGCACCTTGAAACGTTACATGCAGTGTACACCAAGGTTTACAAGCGGATGCCAAAACGCCCAAGTTCGGCAGCCCGGGGCGAAAAATATGGTTACCTACCCCCCCCCCCCATGACCCATCCCTTTTTCTTGGAGATTTCAAAAAGATGTAACATACCCCCCCCCCCCTCCGGAACGATATTTTTGGGAAAAACGGGCAGAACTGAAAAAAACTCCCACTTTGCGTCGGAATCACCCCCCGGTCAAACGCCCAGCTACATTACCCACTTCACAAAAAAAAACGGTTTTCGTACCTGTGCACAAAGGGGTGCACGGCGCACTAGCAGGGGCTTTTAAGGTAATCCTTTTTGGCAGAAGGTCTACACAAGCAATTGGGACCTACTTGATGGCCTCTCCTACTTGATGGACAGTTTGCAGAAGCACTGGGAACCTGCTTACTGAGCTCCCCTACTGATCCTCTCCGGCGGACGTTGTGCACAGGCATTGGGGACCTACTTACCAGGCGTCCCTACTTATCCCACTTACCCTTTGTCCATGTACAACCCCCATCTTGGGACCTGTAGTTTCACACGGGTAGGGAGTGTCCCCACGAAGGACACCATAGGGGGCACGGCTTGGGTGTACACTGTCACATCTATGTACCCACGGCGACCATGATCCTAGTGGAACACCCTGGATGAACACTCATGTCGTGAGCGCCCATTGCCTACTTGAAAAGGTTGTGTGTCATCGCTGCCGTCAACACTTAGGACATACTTACCGGGCTCCCCTACTTCTCCTTTTTGGCGGACAGTCTGCCAAGGCATTTAGGACCTACGTACTGGGCTGCCCTACTCATCCTTTTCGGTGGACGGGTGCACAAGCACTTGGGACCAACTTAATGGATTCTCCTACTTGTCGCGATCGGCAGATGGTTTGCATAGATACTGGGGACCTACTTACAAGGCTCCCCTACTTGGGAGCTACTTGGTAGGCTCTCCTACTTATCCTTTTCGGCATCTGCCCTCACAAAATGTCTACTTATGCTTCTGGGAGAAGGTGCTTACCGTGCCAGAGGCTGTCTGATGCGGCCCACATCTCTGCCGGAGGCTGCCAGATGTGAGGGCAACTCTGCGCCGGAGGCTGCCTGATGCAAACAAAATCTTTGCCGGAGCTTTGCCACAAACCTGCTTGTGGGTAAGCACTGTCAGTCAAATGCCACCAAAGCCTTTCAAAAGAGAGGGATTTCAGCACAGTTGGAGGAACCTTCTCCCAAAAAATTGCCCGGCCTATGTGCTGCATGTAGGGCGTCAAATGACCGCCTCACTGTGCACTATGGTGAGGTCACACCCCCAAACACATACTCACTCGCCCACATGGATGTGCAAACACGAGCAGTGCAATGCCAAGCACTCTTGCAACAACTCATAGGGC
This sequence comes from Eutreptiella sp. 'Long Island Sound 2002', assembly GCA_964036045.1. Lineage (NCBI taxonomy): Eukaryota > Euglenozoa > Euglenophyceae > Eutreptiales > Eutreptiaceae > Eutreptiella > Eutreptiella sp. 'Long Island Sound 2002'. The sequence goes on from OZ038384.1 coordinate 75,159,526, forward strand.
TGAGGAAAGTCAGTACATGATGTAGCACTGGTCACGGTTGAGTTTGATGGTTCTGGAGGTTTTGACAGGTTTTGTTGTATCACCGAAAAAAGAACAGCCCACATTGGGTCGCTGTGGGCATGCCACATTGCTCTGCGTAGATAAGCAATGCATTGCATCCCTGTCGGCAGCACAATAAACTACTGGAAACAGCAGCACAAAGCAGCAGGAAAACAGAGGTATCTCACTGCAAAATATCAACTGGGAGCGATTGTCGACATTTTGACGTTATTGCGAATGACCCCGGATATACAAAGTGAGCGAGCGATGAAAACGTGGCACAGAGATACGTAGTCATTGTGGAAGATACCAAAAACAGCTGAAAGATTGCTGCACAGGCATGGATACATTGCAGGGAAACTGTCCCGAAAACAAGCTGCCAAATAAAACCTAAGCCAGTGACAAAGGCCCATCGCTTGACGGGACTGCCAACAGTTCTGAAATGACAACCAGTCGCAAAACAGTTGCCAACCACCTGCCAAAACTCTGCTTGGCAATGCGGCAAACGCGCCTCACCGTAGTGGAATGAAGCCCTCTGAGATGCCACAACGACGGCCTGGCACCCTCTGCTGCTAATACGCTGCGAGTGGGTTGTGAGAGTTGAAATATCAGTACCTCATGCTGGTCATGCCATATCTCTCGGGGATGTTCGGAATTATGCCAACGCGGAGGGTTTTCGGGGGTCGGCGCCATTGTTCCCTCCTTTGTGCCCACTGAGTGTCCCGGAGGTAGGGGTATGTGGGGTGTATTTGGAAAGTCCTTAAAAAGGGCTTTTTGGAGATGTATGGGTTAGGGGGGAGGGGGGGTCCAGAACCATAATTTTCCGAAAATTGGCCGTTACCATTGACAGTTTGGTTTTTTTTTGGCCTGTTCTGGTCAGGTTTCAGACAGATTGCATCGCATCCCTACCTCCATTACCGGTTGCGCTTTTTCGTTTTTTTTTGGGGGGGGGCCTATTTCCGGGGTGGGAAATTCCAAAAATTATGTTTTGGAGAAGGTTGGGACAGTGGGAGAGCTGCACAAGGGTAAAACTATGAAAAAATGGGGTAGGACATCGCTGTTGATAGGATCCTACCCAGAGTGGTAAAAAATAGCCACTTTAGCCCTAAAAATAGCCCCGACCCTTTGGACCCCCTGTACCATGGAAATTGGAAGCATTCCCCTTCCTTTTGCTCATTTTCATCATTCACAGTCACTTTTAGGGGTGAATCATGGCTCACGTCACCAATTTTTTCCTAAGTTGCCTATCTTTAGCAATCTGAGTTGGATGGTGTCATGCCCTATTTTTCGTCCTTCCAACCCCTTACTCCATCTAAATACCTTCCAAAACATGTTTTTTTGAGTTCCCACCCTCAAAATAAGGGGTGGTGTCCTTACTTCCATACATCAAAGCGAAAATTGCAAAATTTCCCAGAAAATGCCAAAACCCTCCGCATTGGCACAGACCGGATATCCCCAAGAGATATGTGCAGCACCACACCGGCAAGAAAGGCCAAAAACATGAATCACGGTCCACCCATGGCCCAACCCACAACACCGCAGGCTCTTTCATGTGTCACTGCCACCGCAGGTATCCCTTCCCTGCATTGAACGCTGACAATTGTGGCCCACAGGATAGGTGACCAGATGAGCACGGCTCACAACATCTACTCAGCAGGTCCACCGGCTGAACACTGACTCTAGAGAGTCATGGGCATTCCAGTGGGTCAGTTCTTCCCCAGTCAGCCAGATGCAGCCAGAGCTGGTTCCCAATGCACCCTCGCGCTCATGCCAACACAGAGTGTTTGGACACTCCAATGAGTGACTGCCCAAAGCATGAATGAACAACAACCCGGCAAATGCCTTTCACAAAAAGCGAAAAAGGCTCGAACAAAAAACCTTGGACCTCTGTGAAGAAATGGCGACCTTCTGGCAGCCAGGTTCCCGCCTTTGTGCAGAGTGTCGACACTAATCACAAACACTTCTCTCCGGCAAATTTACGGCGCCCGCGCCGTAAATGTTTACGGCGCCGGCACCGTAAACGCTTACATTAGAAGTGTGCCAAACCGCCTACCACCCCCCTGCTTGCAATCCCTACACGTAATGGAAATCTCTGTGGTGTTTACGGCACTTTTTGCACCTGCGTGCCCCACGGTTACAGCGCGACGCGTGCACACAGTGCACCATCTTCATGTTCCATTTCAAGCCACCAATGTTGCCCAAGTAAGTGCACCTGGAGACGCAAGTGATTCCACGCTTGCAACGAGGACCACTGGTGTAAAAAGGTCCAATGGTGCAGGCAAATATCATACCCACAAAATGCAAGACCTCTGAGCCCCAGGCTGCTTTGTAACGCCTGAAGGACCCCTCTGTTGCCTTGACTGAGCCTGACAAAAATATACGACCATCAGGCACAGCAAGAGCTACAAATTGGAATGGCCGAGTGGGGGAATTGGCCAACAAAACCATCCCCCAATGACTTTTGGTGGGGACCCCCCCCCAGCCCCCCCCCCCCCCCACCTGAAACCGACTTTTTTCTTGGGGGGGGGGGGGGGTAGGGCTGGGTTGGAAGGTGAGGGCGGATGGATGGATCGATGGCATGAGCACAACAGGGGACAGCTCCCCAAGACCCAGACATGTAGCTTTGGCCGCTCATCGTTCGTACCAGCAAGCGCTTATCAAGGTTTCAACGTTGAGGGCCGATTCCCGCCGCCGGAATGGGCACGGGGGCTGTTCCCCGAGCCCTACACCGCCGTGTCCCGGTAGCCCCGCCCCTTCCTCAACACCGCGCCACAGTCCATATCCCCACTTCAGCACATGTGCCTGTGCACTGGGCCCTGCCGCTCTCCCAAGCCCTACCCATACCTGCCCCTGCCCCTACTCATCCTCCCACACTGCCGACAAATCTGCCAGTGCCACATAGTTTTGTGCCGTCTTTGGCGCAATTCATATGGTCCCTTCAAGACGCCCAGGGTCCATTTCGTTCAGCCCGATCGCTCCGGATCTAGAGAACCGCCCCCATCGCACTCACCGTCCCCCTCACTACCCTCTCCCTGAGGGCTCAGGGACCCTCGCCGGTCCTCTGACGCAGCAATTGTGGCCAGTGACAGCAGCGAACTGAAAGGGTCGCCGTTGCCGGATGCATTCACAAGACCGGGGGCAGAACGGGCGGCAGGTACATGGCCGCACGCAGGACCAGCATCACTGCCAGCGGGCGGGCGGCCGTTGGCGCCGGACACACGCCGGTACTTCGTCGTGCGTGGCGGCGCAGGGGGATCCGGGGCTGCTGGGGCCGGCTCTGGGCGCTTGCGCTTGGGTGCGGCCGGCGGCGATTCCTCGCGGTCGCGCAGGGCCGCAAGTTCCTGCTTCGGGCCGCTGCAGGCGGCGCACTGCAACACAACCGGCGCATGGCAGTGCACACAGGACTGCGCCCGGGGCGCCGGCATCTTGGTGGCCGCAGTGAGAGTATACAGGGGCTTGCAGCGGCCCGTGGGGCGAGTCCCAGCGGTGGCGCTGGCAGCCGCGACCGGCGGAGTTGCAGCAAAGGGCTTCTCGACGATTGGCCGCGTCCCACGTGACGCATGGATGGCGGCCAGCAAGCCCTAAAGTATTTGTGCAGTCGGTTGTTGACCCCGAAAGTTCAATTTCCAACCCAGGGTCCCAAGGGTCCAAGTCTCTGGGGAGCGGGATCTGACCCGGGAAAAGTCACATTTTGCACAAGGCCGTTTTTTTCTGCACAAACCTGTTGGTTTCACCTCTGCCCTTAGGATCTGGTGACCAGAGGTCCCTGTGGGATGGCAGTGTTCAACAGGTCATGTAGGCCTGTGGCTGCTGACAGGGCGTCCACTCCTGCAGTTTGTCAGCACCACAATGCAAGCACACCCTACATCTGCATCATCCACTGATCAGTGGTCAAGGAGGTGGTCATTCCGGCGACAACAGACATGCTACTTGAGCAACTGCTTTCAGGTAACTGTCAACTAAATATTCGTCACTGTCCTGCTGCCATCAACTGAATATTGGACGCCCACACATGGGCAGTCTTTGACAAACACCGGGAATGCGGGAGTCAGCAGACTGCATGCGCACGCAGCCCGTGCGTGGTGCAGTGTGAACTGAGCTGGGAAAGTGGTGTGCATAATGTGGGATTCAAACAATTCCCTGCCAAAAAACTTCGAAACTGACCAGAGCTAAGCGCAGTGTGGCGGATGCATGCAACTCGTTGCGGGGGGAGGAGGGTTGTTTGGGTTTGGGTTTGGGCGGTATCCTTCTGTCAAGACCCCTCCATGCCAGGCCACGCCGGGCCATGCTGCCACGCATGCTTGGAGGATCCTGGTTGCTTCTTCGGGTCCATGTGGCCACAGGGGTGGTGCCACTGCCGCCTTCGCGATAGACGGGTGAAACATCCAGGGGCCTAATCCTAACCATGTCACTTCATGGTGGCTGCCACTGGACGGGTCGGGTCCATGTTACATGACCGCCGGGGTGGATGCCACGCACATGCAGGGTGATGACAGGGCAGTCCTCATATCGGACTGGTACCACTGTAGATCCTCACACAATGAGGTATGGACCCTGTCCAAACACTCCTGAGCAATAGGCCAAGGGTCACAAGCCCCCTCTCAGAAGGGTCCCTTGCTACCCTCTCGGAGGACTGACCTGACTAGGTGAGCCACTGGCCACCTTCTCCTTTGGTGTGCATCCTCGGGCTCCAGGCCACTCGGGACAACCAGGAGGATCAACCCACAGGTCCACAAGACCACTTGTGACAGTGAGAACCATGGACAATCCAGACGGACCGTCCCACACATACAGGGTGGCCTCTCGGGGGGCCGAGACACCGGGCTCTTGGCCACTCGTACTCAAGGGTACCCCGAACAGAACCCGTATGTGACCCTCACCCCGTTGTTCCGAAGCCAGGCTCTCCTGGAGACCGTGGCTGGCAACCCCTATTTCTTCCACTTGGTGGCAGTGGTAGGGCTGTCCCATCCAGATAGCACCTTCCCCAGGGGGTGGTGGTCCCTGGTGGTGGAGGTCCTCTGTCCAGGCCCATCTGACTCGGGGGAGGAGGGGGGAGGGGGGGCTCTTGGAAGAAAAATTCTCCACAAGACCAGGAGGCGCACCACATGAACAAGCATTCCAAGGCAGGAAAATCCTGCTGCGGGAACAAATATAGGGCTACTTCCTTTTCTTCCACTAAAACGGATCTCCGCAGGGAACTGGACCTTAGTGGCACAAATTGAATGTTGTTGGCAGCATCTATGGGAGCACTGGAAACACAGTGCAGTGCGGGCAAATAGTAGGAACTCTGTAAAGCCCTTGTACTTTGGCTTGTGATTGTGCCAATACCTGTCAATACTGTCAAGCCGGGGGTCGGATTGTCGATTGGCACTAACTCCGGTGAGCAACGCCCCCCTTCCCGATGACTACAAGAGGAGCACCCGGCTTGCAAACTGTGGTAACGGGTCAGGTCTTAGTCCCGGCACTGCAGGGACACACTTCTGCGTGGGGGGCAAGACCCTTGCCGTCACCAACCGGCCCCTGTTGCTGTCAGTGGACAACCCACAGGGCCACTAGCAAGGGATAGCGCTGTTGTTTATAGTCCCTAGCCTCGTTGCACTCCTCCACGTTCAAGGCATGCGAATTAGCGGTGCCCACGACCAGACCCCCCCAACGAATATGTTGCACGATGCGTGCATTTGAGTTGAGTTGTTGTTGCTTTAGCCCCCTTTGTAGGGTTGTAACGGGGCAATACTCCCTTTCAAGGGGTAGAAGTTGTCATCATCACCTCCCAGAGTCCAAATGATTTCTCGTGGCTTGGCAATTATGTATCATTTGGTTCTCGTGGCTTGGCAATTATCTAGCGCTTGGTTCTCGTGGCTTGGCAATTACCTCGCGTTTGGGCCAAAATTGGCCAAATTTGGGACAAATATCCAAGGCACCTGCCCCACAAGGTGCACTTGATCTAGGATACCAGCAAGTAGTCTGCGGCTCAAACTATGGATTGCAGAAGGGCACGTGTCAATGCATAGGATATCCACAGTACCACACAACCCTAAGCTTTGGGACAGAGTTATGGCCAAAAAAGTTTGGTGGAGTGCTTGCTTACGGCTCGCTTATTGCTTGTTACCTATATGCATGGAGAGAGAGATCTGGCATACATAGTACCATATTGCCCCATTGCTCAACCCTGAAGTGCAACACTACCACGCTGCACATTGCACATTTGTACCCTTTGCGAACAGCCGGTAAGGGGACTTTTGAACGGGGAGCGAAAATTGCGCGAATATGGGTGCACAAATGAACAATTTTGGCCGGAAATGACTATTTTCATAGACTTGGGATGGTAGCAATATTTTTAAAAATTCTTAAAAAAATTAAAATCCGGGTGCCTACAAAAAGAAATGACCCCTTTTTGAGACGCTACGGTGCCACGGTGCTCGACAAAATGCCCTATTCCTACCGCGGGCTTTCCCTGTGTCCGCGGCGCCATTGCGAACGCGAATATGCAGCGAGTTCGCGTGAAAATCGCGCAATTTTCACATTCATTTTGGTGCACGCGCGCATGTCCACCGTGTGGTGTGCATCAACTCAAGTACCCAGAGTCACCACAAGCCATGGTCGCATGTCAACATGTCCTAGGCCCACTGCTTGCAAAGTCTAAAACACTGTGAGAGGACACGTACATAGTTGAGGTCACTGAGTGCCCTCTTGCGGGCACGCCGCGCCAATTGCCGCACCGTCACGGGCCCTTGTCCACGCATGGACCTCTTGGTGACATCCCACCCCTCTCGACGGAGGTTGTCATCTATGGTGTGGTTGTCAACCACAACCTGCACACCTAGGCGGCCACGCAGGAGGCTTAGGGCCCCCGCTATTGCGCAGCATGCGCTTTAGCCTACGGTGGCTGCCTTCCATGGCAAAGCATGAAAATTTGGAGAGGATTCTCCAATGGCGGGGAAAGAAATACATGTGGTCAATCCACAAATGTGACCACAGCAGCTTAGGCCACTGTAACACTAAGTGGGCCTTGCCCATTCTTATACTACATTTGTGTAGCCTTCTACCTTCCCCCCGGACAGCCAATCCGTTTGCCATGCATACACGCACATCTGGGCAAAGTCGTCCCACCACTCCCTACAAACATCACCCCATAGTCTACCTCCCACCCGCTTGTTGTTCATTCCCCCCTCCCCAAGGCACATCGTAGTGAGTGCCTCCCAACGCCGGGTGCACATGAATTGCACAACCGCGGCACACTCCAACCTAACCTTTCCCTTCCCGTTTGCCTTGTCATTGTTCAACCTCCCCTTTGTTGCCGTCTTCGCTTGAATGCGGGCAATATCTAGAATGGGCTGAAACAATATACGCACAACACAGCCGCGGACTTCCCCGTTGCTGCCACCACTGCGTCGCGCATGCCCGAGATACCACATATAGTGACACGCAGCACCCCGCGCAACCCGTGGTCCGGAATGCGGCGGTCGGCTGCAATGTGTCGATATATCACTCCAATTGGGAGCACCACATCCCACCAGGATGGTGTCTTCCAAGCCAAAGTTGGCAAGACATTGTGCCCTATTGCACCCGCACACCCAACACACCGAGGCTTGAGGAGCCTCGGCTTTCCAATTGTTGCAATTGGCCATTAAAATTTGTGCCTTGCCATTGCCACAAAGAAAAAAAAGGTTTTCATGGTCGGAACCGCCGGTATCTTGGAATACAGCCTTACTTGTGTCCCACAATTGTTGGTTGAAGTCCACCTCCTGGGCAGCCGCGTACAATGTGGCCCACTCCTCACTACCCCCTAGTAGCCACCAGCTGGCAAGTTGGTTAGGGCTGCTTGTTCCCCCAAGCGTGCAATGGACGTATGACGCCTCATGGCGTGATGCACCATCCACCGCAATCGGCATCCAATGTAGTGTTGGATCGCCGGGTTGTTGGGCGTGGACAGCTTCGACCGTTCGACAACTATGTAGGTGCTGCAACCGCTTTGGTAACAGGCAAACGGCACCATAGAGCTCAACACCCTCATCCGTCGTGGCAGGGAAGCCCTCCGCAGCGGGCTGTGCGAGCTACTGCATTGTGGCCCACATGTCCTCCCAGGGTACACCTTCAACTAGATGAGGAGCCAGGTACTGTGCCTCGGTCCTCGATAGATAGAGTGGCCGAATGCACCACACTGCCGCCACGGTCTTCTCCCACAGGGATGGTGCCGTAGGGTTTGCACCACAACCCCCCCCCCCCCCGGCTACCGGCGTCAACATGATGTGGTCCGTGTCCGGCAGGTGTTGAACCGTGTAGGGTGCACCTAGCTCCCAAGAGACGACGTCTTCTAACCACTGGAGTCGGCGTACCTTGTGTTGTCTGGACTTGATATGGGAGAAGGGGCTCCTTCCCTTGGCTCCATTGCCACGGGGCATGAGAATGAAACAGCACTGGCAAGAAACAGGTGGTAGAACATTGCGGGTCACTTCATGTTGTGCAGGGTGCCTGTGGCAGTTTGCAGCAGACTCCAAGTGCAACTCGCAACCATCCGGAAATGCACAACAAAATTGTTCCAAAATTGTTCGAAAATCGCGATTGTCTAAAAGGCTCAGTTGGAAGTCCTAGTGTATGAATCGCGCAAAAATCGCGCCAAGATCCCGCGATTTTCGCGACATTGTTCACAAATGTAATGTTCAAAGGTCGCGATCTTCGCGACACTGTTCCAAATGGAACGCAAAACGGTTACAAGAGCGCTACGGGGAATCCTGGCTCCCACTGCTGCCTGTCCCCGATCCCGCGGGGGATTTGGGAAACGAAAAATCGGGGGTTCAGGCAGCCTTCACCATGGTCTCCGTGGGATACTTGGAGGCCACAGTGTCATGGGCCGACAATGTCTTCCCATAGTCGAGGAAGAATTTTCCGGAGTGGGCCCCCCGCCCGCTTGCTGCGACATCAACAGTCGCACTATCCAACCCGCCGCGCAGAGGTGGCCCTTGGCGGCCTCGGCCTTCTGCCGCCAGTCCTGGGCAGCACCAAATAGGTTCCGCAAGGCCTCCCCCTTCCCCCACTTGGTCCCCACCACCTGCTGTTGCTGTTGCTGCTGCTGCTGCTGCACCAGCCCCTTTGACTTGCATGCCTCCAGCTCCTTCACCTGCGCGGAGAGCTGGTCCCTCTCCGTCACCGTGACCTTCGCCGCGTCCCCGGCCCACTGGGTGGAAAATATGTCGGCTAGCATAGAGACGAAAAACGGGCCACCGATGATTGCCCCTGCTCGTATACATCATCAATTCTTGCCCTCGGTGTGCATTGTTGTCCATCCCATTAGTCTAGGCAGACCGGGGGCACTTATGTAGGGTGTGTGCCTATCCTCTAAATGTCTCTATGTACATGTCCTTGCTGCACTTTTACGACAGATGGATTCGCTTTCCAAGTAGTGTCTCACTTGTATCTATGCTATAAAAATTGTGCACTAGCTCCACAAAGTCTTAGTTGGAGCCTGAGCTAGTCCCTAAAGCTGAGTCCCTGTCCTCCCCTGACCCTGTCCCCGACCGTATCGATGTGCATGTGCTCACTCACTCTGAGTCTGCAGTGTCCTGCCCCTCCATCCTTGTCGCCGACACTGAGCGCATAGACTGTGAGTATGTGAACTCTGAGCCCAAACAGCCCAACATTTCTTTCAACCCAAACAGCTGTAACAAGGGAGGAGTCCGCAACCGCTAACCGTTGTCTTTTAGGATATCATATTACATTAAAATGGTGAGCTTCTCTGCCTACCTCCAACAACAAATCAGCCTCCTTGTTGCCCTTTTGTACACATGGCACCCATTCAAAATGCAATGTCTGTTCATGCTTCCACATCAGATATAAGATGTGCTGTCAATGAGTGGCATGTTCTACAGCTCCCTCGGAGCATTTCCACCCCGGCCGCTCCCACTGCAAGATGAGCCCTTAATATGAAGATCCAGAATATGCGACGACTACCATCTTCTCGTCTGGCACCTTACCCTCCACTACCTCCGTAATACCAAGCAATTCTGCCCTATGGTCCCCCGTGTGCATGTGCTTCGTGCCTGGCACCATTCAGCGGTGCAACTTTCTCGGCCACGCGTGGTTCATTGCATTGCTAAACGCTTGCCTTTTCTGAGGGGTAAGATTAAGCTATTTGCTATTATGAGACCTTTGGCCTCGGTGCGCAAGTTGTTTATGGGGCACGCGCGCACAGCGCTCAAGTCAAATTAGGTCGCGGCGACAACATTGTATTTAATTGTTCGCTGCATTCTCTGCTGTGATTCGATGTATTTGAGTGCTACTCGCTGTGCCATGTGAACAACACACAAGATGTGATTATTCCATGTTTCAGAGCTATGCTTTGCTGATGAGGCCCCATTTCTGGGCGAAACTGGTACCTTTGCATATGCCATAAAGACATCCTGAGCCTTGCCTAGTGTCTAAGCGGAGTCTGAGGTTTGAGGTTGGTTGCGGCTTTGCCTAACTCTAGTGAGAGCGAAACAATCAAGCTTGGGCCATTTTACATTTTAAAAGCCCTATGGTTGGCTTGTTTTTCACCCACCAGGACCGGCTGTGATATGTTATGGGGATGCTGATAATCAAATACCATACCCCCTTGTAACCATCCCCACACCTCCCCACACATCACCACCCATCCTGCCCCACTAAGCTGCTCCAAAAAGGCTTGCTTCTGCTGGGCCACTGGCCCATATTTTTCGGCCTTTACCTGCCGACATTAGGCTGCCGTCAACAGCCCATGCGGGAGGGGGCCCTTGGGCTGTGCAGATTGAACTGCAAGGCCCGTTGCAACCCAGTGGCACAGCCCTTGCTTGAAGCATTGCTGCCAAGTCTCGCCGTGGTACAAAGACGTCGTGCGCATCTCGTGCGCCGACCACCAAAATTCCAACTTGGCCTGCCACACCGCCACAAAAGGCTGTAACACAGGCCGCTGCACCTGAAACTTTGAATGACAGCAGAGCGACCACAATATCGGAAAAGCTGACGACAGCACCAACCCTTGCATGATCCAAAGTGAATGGGGCAGAGAACACGGCCTGCCCGACCTCATGGAGTATTTTTCTTTTTCTGTTATGCTTTTCTTTACGCAGGGGGGCGTCCTTGCAAAAGAAGAAACCTTACTGCATAGTATGAAGTTAGCTGCCCCCCCAGTACCCATATTGTGTTGGACAGGTTGGAGTGGGCTGCCCTGAAGCCAGAGGCCATGGGCTATACACTGCTTTGGCAGGGGTGTCGTCCCATGCTCCAAAAGGGGCTTGGGGGATGAAGAAGAGCAGTGACTGCTCCCCCTCTGCCGCATGCACCCATGCACCCTGCTTTGCAACACAGCCACACCCACACACATACCCCCCCCCCCCAAAACGTTACCACCTGCATGCAACCTTTGCCACAAGTACAAATACCTGGCTCTCTTCACAATACGGTTCGTTGGTTGCACGCCGCCAGCGGCGCTCATCCTGTGCCTTGTGGTCCGCCAAATACACTGCCTTTGCCTGTCCAGGGAAGGCCCGTGACCCTGCCCTCCGTGCAAAGAAGTACAGGCAGCCTGCACTCTGCACGCTGGTGAAGTCGTTTGCATTGTCTGCCACCAAAAAGGGCAACTGTGGGACTGTGGACACAGGTATGAATGCGACACGGATTAATGTAAAGACCTCAAGTTGGAGGGGGGGTTGTGCACAACTCGCTGTCAAACAGGAGAACGGCGGGGAGACGGCACCAGCATAACTATGGCTTGGTGCTTTGTGGTTGCTGAAACCACGAAGCAGGGCTGTCGAGCGTAGGGCTACTAGATGTTCTCTGGGAAATCCAACACGTCCCTTGTGACGCATTTTATCCATCGGCCGGGACACACAATTGAAGCGCCTCCTCTGACTCCACTGCATCTCAAGAGTTCAGGCAGAGGACTCCCCCACTTTGTGTGGCGATGGTTGGAGGTGATGCCGTGCAGGTACATGGGCAGTACTGTCGGGCAGGTAGAATTTGTCACTTTCAAAGCACCTCACAAACACTTTTCCCTGTGCAATGTGTTGGAATGCTCTGCCTTGTCATTGTGCTTATTTCCTGCCACCTCCGGTGCCCAAGTATGCAGTTGGCTGGACACCATGCCCCCTTGATCATTCCTCAGGTCCAGGGCGACCAGAGGAATAGTAGGAGCCCTGATCCTCCAGGATTCCAGGTTTGAGGGTGTGGTGTATAGGGAGCATCCAAGCACCCACAGATACACCGCTTCAGTGACACCGATACATCACCATGCTACAACTCATCCTCAGCATCCTCCCACCCACCCTGTGCATCAGTACCAGGCTCGGCACGCCGGTGGTGGAATTGCTTCAACTCTTGGGCCCAAGTAATCAAATGATGTGCATCCAGCCAATTCTCTCGTTGGTCCTCCCGGTTGTACTTGACCATGTACTGGTGCTTGCCGTCCGTATAGCGGTAAGCCAGCACGTCTGCCACCTCCATGACAAGCGCTTGTAGGTCCCGTGGCAGGGGTCCTCCAAATGTCGGGCTGTCCACAGGGGGGTCGCCTGCATCAGGTTGCTGCTGGGCGTGCAGTGTGTTGTTGCTGGAGGGAACCAAATCACACGGCTGTACACGAAATGATGAGGGGGTATGAGAACAAGATCATACAGGCTTGCGCACTCACACACAGATGGGGGGGGTTTGAAAGCTTGATAAATGGATGAACATGCCAATTCCTTTGATGCCCCACACCCCAAAATTTTCCTAATTTGGTTCAATTATTTTCTCACTCAGCTCACCTTCCAGTGAATTTTTCGGGTTGTACGCAGGAATTCCAGCTCACCTTCCGGTGAATTTTCCGGTTCCCCAAAGTACATATGTTTGAGAAGGGCAACGGCGTAGCACAAGAAGCAATACACACAGAAACTGACACAAGAAGATGTCCTCAGCACATGTCCCAATGGGCATTGGCGGGCGTCAGAGACGCGATAGTATATCAGCTGGGTGGGTGGGTGGGTCATGGGATCCATACGCAAAACACTAATAGAACAGACACTGAAAAACAAACAACACACGGGATGCCCTAAACAGTATACCTCAAACTTTAGGTTCTAGAGAAACTAGAGTTTGAGAAGGGCAACTACGGAGCACAAGAAGCAATATACACAGAAACTGACACACAAGATGTTACTAGCACATGTCCCATGGGATCTTAATGCCACTTTCGGTACTGCTGTCCACATGAAGAGCCACCCTGTCGTCGCACCACACACAACACATAATAAATATATACCCATTGGTATCAATATATGACGAAACAGGCGTGTCATCTGTAGATCCCAGAACCCATCTCAATCGTCGCAGCAAAAAAAGCTTCTACCCCACAGAAGGGGGACCCACCATAAAAAAAAACAATCCGCAACGCTCACAATCGAAGGGCGCAACAGCGCGTGGCATGAAACGGCAACCCAAGGTAGAGGGTGGTCAAGCTACTCACCCCACACAGACCCCCCACCACCGAACCAAACGGCTGCCCGCCATTCCGTCCAGCCCAGCGCCCGCAAAAAAGACCACCAGCAAAGTCACGTTGTCGTATAGGAAAAGATAGTAGGTCAAGGCGATCACGGCCCAACATAGCATCAGCAACTGTGGATGGGGCAGCACCAACAAAAATGTGCGACCCGGTGCTGCCGCACAACACGAAGGCCCATAGGGGGGACCCCACTGAAAGCAGAAAATGCCTCCCATTCAAGAAAAGGCGGCATGTTGACATCCCCACAGAGTGCTATCCGCTCAAAACAGACCTAACAAAAAAAATGGCAATTCACGACAGAAGTTAACAACCACAGGCAGACGGGCCAAGAAGTACATAGCGACATCGGCAGGGGTTGGACAGGCTGCCCGCCCTTCCTCAACCCCCCCCCCCCCCCCCCGCACCGGCTCGAGTGTGCATCCGGCAAACAGTCCGCATCTAGGTATGACCACGCGGACCGCGGCAAGCCAGGAAGCAAAAGAGCAGGGCAACGTCCAAGGGTGGCGGTCGGAACCTCATCGTCTCATCCTCATCATGCATCCTCAAGGGTGCCCTGCGACAAAGCGATCCATCACCGCTTGCACAAGTCGTGGCGACCCCTGGAGGAAGATGTACTGCCTAGCGTCCGACTCGGCACTGACACCTACATGTAGGTGGCCCACTAGAGAGCTGCAACCGTCGGCGATGGTGATGAGCTTATCACAGAGGTGCCCGTGCACGGCGGCTGGGGGCTTCGTCCACACGGTACCGTTGGATCGTCGCTTCTAGTCGGGGCGCTCCAACCCCAGTCGATCTGCCACATCCCATGCCGCGTCCATGAGGAACTACTGAGCTTTGGCACCCCACCGCACGTCGGTTCCCGTCCGGCTCAACGCAGGGGGCAGAAAAAAATTCTTGGAACCGGTGTAAGCTCTTTTTTTCGGGGGGTACCCCCGAAGGAGGGGGGGGTACAAAAAAATTCGCACGAACGTTTTTCCGGACCCCCAAAACCTGAAATTTCCTCAAATCTACCCCACCTCTTGGATTTGGAAGGTGCAAGGAGGAAATTTATAAAGGTAACCATTGATGTTTCAACCGATATGGGTGAATTTTGTGTTTTAGGGCACAAACACCCTGAGTCTATTCCCGCTGCAGTGCAGCGCCCACCCTGGCCTCTTATCGGCAGGCCCAAAAGTGGGCAGAAATGCCACATAACCCCTGCATTCTCGGGGGTCCCCAACAAAGAGAACAAAATCAAAGCACAAAAAAGCAACAAAAAACCAAAAATAAAAAATTTCCACCGTGTGTGCCACATCCTACGTGGTAGCACGAAGATTGCTTGCCCGGGGAATTAAACCAGGGACCTTCCCATCGCAGAGGCACTCTTTACCCACTAGGGTACGGGCCATCTCTATCATGTGTCTGAGCGATGGTATTGATATTTGGTCCAAGATGGTTTTCATCCATTATTGAGTTCTCCTGAAAAATACGAGTATTCTGAGTATAAACACATGGGGTGAAAACCCATTTTTTCACCCTCTGCCAGATGAAGCAAATTTTCCTTATGGTGCACAATGTAGCAAAATGAAGGTTACATGCAAATCCTCCTTGCGAAAAAATATTCTTACAGGGTTGTTGTTTTTTTTTCAGGGGGTAACCACGGAGGGGGGGGGGGGTACAAAAAAATTCGCGCGAATTTTTTCCCATCCCCCCCCCTTGGGCTCGACGTCACACCATCCCAACCGCCACTGGATGCGTCGCAAAAGATGGTGCCTATTGGTGGAGGATCACCAATGCACCCACGCCCCGCTCTTCTTGTGGCGCTTAGCCTTCTTGTTGGCACTCTTCACGGTCGTTGAGGACTGCGTGGGGAACGGCGGAAGGCCATCAGAATTGTCAGATGAAGACATAAGCACTGGAGAAGAAAGCTGCAGCGAGAGAGCTGGGTTCCGATCGTGAAGGGCAGAGGAACCACAGCAGGCACGACAAGCTACCGAGGTCACGCTACTCGCCCGGTTCAAGTAGCTTGTCAGTGTCACGAACGGCTCCCCCAAACGCCACCGACACTGTGTGCTTAACCCGGGGCAACCCCAACGTCCAGATATGCACCAAGGCAGAAGACGCACAAAGAGACAGGGCTGGAAAACATTCCCGGCTTGCAGTGTCCGCACCGACAAACGATGAAGCATGTTCTGATCGGAGTCGGTTGAAGGGGTCCGCGGGATTCAGTTCACTTCAAGTGCACCCAACGTGCGCAGGCGACCAAACAAATGGTAGATCCGTCGGAGCACACGTTGTTGCACACGAAGGCGGATAAATGCCCGACACGCCGCCACAATTTCCACGATTGGCGTGTTGTCGCCCACAAAAGCGACCACCGGCCACGGCTGCTGCTCCACCAGCCCAAGAGCAAACTCGAAGGCCCCCAACTCAGCCAACTGCTGATTGCAAAACGGTTCGTGGGAAAGGCCGCTCCTGCCATTGGTATTCAAGGACCACATCCCATAACACCAATGCAACCCATCATGTGCACCGTCAAAGAAGACGTAGAGGGCCCATTGACAATACCGCGGGGGCGGACGCAAAAATAGTGGCTTCCAGGGCAGTAAACATCGGGCCATCGCCGTCGCCAGCAAATGAAGAAGCGCTAGTGGGCTGTATTGCAGCCATCACGGCCTCCACACCACGTATGCCCAAGCTGAGACTAGAAAGGAATGAATACCCCAACGTGGTCGGGCCTGCCAATGCGCCCCAAATACCGAAGCAAACGTTTGGTGCTACCGAAACGGACAGCTGGAGCAAACGTGCCCGTAAAGCATGACAAGCCCCTTGATCATTACGAATGAGGGGCTTGGAAAGGTCGAATTCATTCCCAATCCACCGGATATCCGACCGCGGCTCCAGCGTGCTCTTGGGGCTAACTAGCGCCCTCGCCTCCCGAAGGGCCTACGCCAACGCGACCATTTGCCGATGCACGTGATATTTCCCATAGCCTATGATGAAGACATCGTCGTAGTAGATCAACACTAGGACGTCCATCACCGCCACTCCCCGCACGATGTTTTCTGGGACCGCTTGGCAGATAACACGGCTGTGAGACCATCCAAACGGAGGCGATCTGAAAGCCCACAATTCTCCCTCCACTAACACCCGAAAGGTCAACCAATGTTTCTCCGGAAGAACCATACTCCAGATGCAGTTGGATAGGTCGATGTGGGCCCCCACCACGTCAGCGTGTGGATTCCTCCGGCGTAGACCCGCGAACTTGCCCAAAATGTCAAAACTTGTACTTTCCAACCAACGAGGGCATGGTGGAAAAGCTGCCTAAGTGTCGCCGACTTCCACCAGCATGATCAGCGCCACTATCTCAATCGATGGTAGTTCTAGCCTCGCCGGGCTTTCCCTCGGCTCTCTATTGAAGAGCACAAGGGAACATATCAAGCTTGCCTTTTCCATAGATCTGGGAATCTGGAAAAGGTATCTGTTTGGGCCCAACCTGGTGTTAGCACATGGGTACATGACACCTTGTCGCACCAGCGCCTTGAGCATGATGCATGCTTCTTTGGACACTGGCCAAATTTCACAAAATTGCATAACTCTCACTGACTCCAAGCGTTTGGGTGTATAGCACTCCCAAATGTCACTGAGCATGTGTATGTGTCCCAATGGGCCGATGCCCTTCTCCAAAATCTGAACTTTCGGCTTGACCACCAACAGCTTGGATGACGATGAGTCATGAAACAGCACCTCCCACATCTGTCGGTCACAGCCACTGACGAAGCGGAAGAACTCCTCGAGTCGGCGCAAGGCCTCCCGAACGAAGGTTGGCTGCAATCACACAACCATTACAGTCGTGAAGCTCAATAAGACTATTTGCGATTCTAGCGACCTTCCGCCATTTGATGGCTGTAGCAAGTGCTCGGCATGTTGCAGCCACAGGTCTCGATCTCCCTGTCGTGTCCGATCACGAAGCCACGGACCGAACTCAGACTATGGACGGCCGGCGGACCACCGGCCCTCGCTAGACAATGGGTCCGCTCTCGTCTCCGGACAGTCGACAATCGAAAGTCGACACCACCGACAAGATTAGGCGATGTGCTTTGATCTCCGGCAGTAGCTGGCAGGACTGGATCGGCACTGTCGCCGGGGCCAGCGACCCAGGGTCGTTTCTCGCTTGGGACAGCAAAACGCTGCACCCTGTTGATGGGGTGGACGAAGTGTGACGCAATGTCTGTCGGCCGGAAGTCCGTCGCTCTTGCTGTTTTCCACTGCATTCATCTCCCGGACATCAGCCAATTTCAACGGCAAAGTGAAAGTCCGATGGCGGGGTATAGCAATGTAGTGCCACCACTTTGGATGCCCAACGTCCCCATGCCATGACGGTTTCCAACGGCACTCCAAAGAGCTTGACGAGGGCCACAGCCTCCCTTCTCCATGCATGCCATTTGAGTTTTTCCCACTCCGAGCCAACGAACGCATCGGCCATGTGAGCCTCCGGCTACCTGCATCCACTCGTGCAAAGCAATTCTGAATGGTTGCGGGTGACGCTGCCGCGGGCACAAAGTCACTGCGCCCACGCGCGGCAAAAGTCTCCCATTTCTCTCCCAAAGACACGTCCCTTGGTCTTGGCATCCCGGAAGTAGAAAAAGGCATGCCGCAATCCTCCTCTCCGGACCGTGATACTCTCACAGACTTGGAGGAAGCCTGTAAAGGAGAGGACCACGATGCCATACATGGTCCAGTTGGCGGCCCCCATACATCCTTTGTCATAGAATGCCAACACCTCGAAGGACCCGTGTGCCCAGTTGTCTTCCGGTAGGCGGGTAGGGCCTTTGCACATTATCCGGTGCCAACGGGCAACCACCGGCCGTATCCACTCGAGCTCCTTCAACACCGTGACACATGAAAGGAGGCCTTGGCATGTTGCCCGTGACGCATGTTGCCGGAAGAGGTACACCAGTTGCCTCTCCAGTCATCCCACGGGTGTTTGGTCATTGAACCGGGACTCCATGCGCGCCAGCGCGCGTAAATGGGTCGCATATGTGGCCCGCGTTCGCGGTCGGAGGGACGTGCCGGCGAGCGTGTCCGCCGCGAGCTGCCAAACGACCTCTTCATCGGCGGGGTCGACCCTGTCTAGCTCACGCCAAGGTCTGAGGTAGGCATCCCAGGACCCAATACCCCTGCCGTTGTCAAACATGGGAGGGGGAGGGCGGGGCAACGGCCCCCCTTTCCGTCTGCCGACCCTCCACTTCCTTATGTACCACCAGTGAACTTGCGGAGGGTCAGCGGATGTCTCATTCAAAGTGGGGACAGGCGACACATCAATTCTTCTGGCCGCCGGACCCGTGCCGCTTACGGGTCTTACATGTTGTTCCTGGCGGGTCCGAGACATCAATGGCATCCCCGCCATCTTTGGGATGATACAACAATCTACCGCCTCTCGTCAAGAATTTTGATCCCATTGATGAAACACATTGCCAGATAATATCTGCCGCCAACCAATGCCTCCAAAGTCAACGGCAATGTCACCCACAGGTCACCTTTGCACAACGAAGCACAGACGTGGGCTACCGAGTGAATGAGGCCCCGGAGGAACAGGAAGCGCATGTGGGCCGGGTGCTCGTTGCCATCGACGTCCATGGTGCTCCACAGGGTCGAGTCGGCAGTTTGCTGTTCGGAAATTTGGAAGCACTCCGTGAGGTCGGATTCCTTCCAGTCCTTCGTACAGATTGTTGTACCGTCCGGCAGCGCCTCATCCCTCATGGTGACGTAGATCCAGCGCAATGCTCTCTAGGACCTTTTTCCTCCTATTTGATGCTGCCTCACACTGGGGTGTTGTAGGCAAGCATCCATTACCTTCTCCCAACCCTTGTTCCGCATGAAATGGATGGCGGCAGCACACTCCATCCTTACCTTCCCCTTGCTGTTTGCCTTCTCATTATTTAATGAGGCACGGGTGCAAGTTCGTGCAGCAAGCCGTGCCTCATCTAGAACCCGTTGCAACATGGTGCTTGCCACAGGGGCCGGTGCCTTACCTTTCAATTGTACAACTAGGTCCCGTGTCCCCTTTATGCCACACAAAAAAACACGCAGGACCCCAGGGAGACCATAATCAGGCACTCGCCTGTCACTTGTAATGGTCCTATATATAGCACCTATGGAAACAGCCCCTATCCAGCTGGTATCTATCGCATTTGCTGTGCCAAAGGTAGCAAGGCAAAGAGCGCCGTTGCGCATGCAGACCCAACACACCGTGGCACCGGGGGATTCTGCCTTCCGGTTTTGGTAGCCCGCCATGAGCACCTGCGATTTCCCATTCGCGCATAGAAAAAAGAAGAAAAAGGGACTGCCTATCATTCCTTTCCGTATCTTTAAAACTTACGGTTGCGGCCTTGCGCAACTCATCATCAAAATTGATTTCTTGTGAGGCCGCATAGAGGGTCTCCCACTTTTCACTGCCCCCTAGTAGCCACCAACTAGATAGTTGGTTGGGGCTGCGGTGCCACTAAGCGTGCAATGGACGTACGAGGCCTCATGCCTCGATGTACCATCCACCGCGATAGGGAACCAATGCAGCCGTCGGTCCCCGGGCCGCATGATGTCCGAGGGTGGGGGTGGTCAACACTTGTACAAGTGGCCGATGCGGTCGGGTAGGTAGCATGCCGCACCATGGATGGCCGTGTCGTCTCCCGTATAGGCACTGAAGGCTTTGAGAGCTGTGAGAAAGCGAAGCAGTGGAGAGTGGGGCAAATTCACGTGAAATTCGTACCAATTTCGTATGAATTTCGTGCGAATTTCACAGTCTCGTGAATCTGTGAACCTAGCGTGAATTTATGTGCAAATTTGGGTTAGTGAATTTTAGATTCGACCGACTCTCACCAAATATGTTGAGCCATGTGGCTACTTAAAACCTCTAATTTGCACACATTTGTTGGACCACACTTTAGGCGAAGATAGCACAAGAAACGCACACGATGGCACCAAGCTACGCGCAAAACACAGCAAAAAGTTGTCAAATTCACGGTACCGTGAATGTCCCATTCAAACGGCCGGTTCACGAAGGGTACATGGGCGTGAGTATCTCCCACCATGTATGTCGCAAACGGCACTTGTGGGTCCACAGGACCCTGCACGTAGGATCCCCCATTGCCTCCAGCATTGGCTTCCATACCCCCATGGACTTGCGGAATGACTGCCAAGCGGAACCCGCTGGGAAGGGACGGGATGTCCACGGATTGTAACAGGTGCATTACATCCGTCAACAAGAAGGTGTGCGGGTTGAACCCAATGGGTTGCAAACATCAGCACACACCCAAACCTTGCAGGATATGTCGCCCCACCCTTCAAAGTCCCGGTAGGACCACGATGAAGAAGTCCATTTCCCATACCGCGATACTGGCCCCATTAGACCACATTGGTTGTTGCCGGAGAATCATCGCTTCGGTCTGCTTGCTTCCCACATGGGGTGATCGGTTGTCCGTCGTCGGCAGAGTCCACCACGGCATGTTGGCAGGTGAAGCCCCGCACTTCATGCTGCCAACCCGGCTAGGTCCCTAGTAAGCCTTGGATCAAGGCAGCATAGCTGCTCGCCGTGCACATCCCCAACCCACTCCACCGTCCAATTGCTCGCCGGTCATGGAGTTGGACATCCTGGTGCTCAGCCAAGTTGTTCATCACTCTTGGCGGAACACTGTAACCGATCTTGCTCGACCGAATACTCCGCATCACACAGGCCGCTTCGCTGCACATCCGCGGCTCGGGTCCAAAAGGTCAACTCGTGCCGAGTTCATCGGCACTTGGGCGGGCCAAATATGCTGCCACCTGCTGAGACTTGGTGGGCCTGTGCGACATAGTGGCAAGGTGTTCGGGGGAGGGGGGGGGGTACCGGAGTGCTGATAGGTCCCACATCCACTAGGGCATGTTTCCCCATTCCACCAAGGCCGCGATGGCTTCCCACGTTAGTCCTGGAGGTTCATAAGTAGGTTGAACACTAGCCACAAAGGATGCTTCCAATTTCCATGTGAGTTCTTGCATGCGCTTGTCCTAGGCTTCCAACTTCGCCATGAGGGTGTGAAACTCCAGGGAGATATTGGTTGATGCCGGTGATACGGAAACAACAAACTTACTAGACGCCACATCGAGGTCACAGTTGTCAAACAACATGTAGCACGCAATCAGTTCCACCACTTGGCCCGTGGAATAGACACCGATTCCGTGATGTGACATAAACAAGTAAAGCCATTGTCCCTTGTTGTGTCCCAACGCATGAATTCTGGATTGTACATCAATCTTGGCCCGCACCAACTCTCTGGTGTTGAGTGGTTGTTGCCACTGTGTACCCTTCGTGAACGGGGGATAAGTGGCCGTTTGAAGGGGGCGTGAATATTCGCGTGAATCGGCCCAAATTTCGAGGTTTTCGGGGGGAAAACGCCATATTTTTGGTTCCTTTGAGGGATTTCAGGGGGTAAAATTCTTCCCCCAGCTTCATTGCGCATCATCCAGTGAAGGTCCCGCCCCAAAAACATCCACCATGCCCAAACGGCACCCAAAACGAGAGGTGCCAAAACCCGGCAAGCCTGTAGCCGATTCATAGACTTGAATTCACGTGAATTCGTACGAAATCAGTACGAAATTTGCACGAACTTCGTACGAATTTCACGTGAATTCACGTGATTTTACACAATTTTTACCGGTGTGCACCCCCTCATTTGTCCTAACACCCAAGGTACGCCCTCCAATGCATCCCTGCAAGCACGCTGGCCACAGACAACAATGGTCTGAGTTCGTGTTGTGTTCTCATATCCGTTTCTTGCGACACCGGAACCGCCGCTCGAGAGTATGAAGGTGCTGCATGTCGGTTAGAAGCCATCTTCTTGTACGGCTTGCATACCTTTGTACACTTATGGGCCCTTGCCCATTTTGTGCCCTTTTGGTCGCATCCCACCCATGGGACCAAAGGCTATCATCAATGGTGTGGTTGTCCACAACCACTTGCACCCCTGGTCTCCCCCGGAGGAGGCTTAGGCCCCCGCTGTTGCGCCACAAGCGCTTTAGCCTCCGGTGACTTCCCTCCATGGTAAAGCAGGAGAACTTTGACAAATTTCTCCACTTTTTTGCAAAATTATACATGTGGTCGATCCAAAGATGCGTCCACAAAAATTTGCCCCACTGGAGCTCATTGTGGGCAGCACCCATGGCTATGCTATGGCTCCGGAGCCGCCCCAAGTCAGCCCCGGAGAACCATGCGGAATGCCAAGCGAACACACACATGCTTGCAAAATCCACCCACCATGTTTTGCATACCGACTCCCACGGTGCTATTCCGCGAACATCATGGGACATACGCAGAACACAAATAGAGTAGACAAATGGGATGCACTGCTCTATACCTCAAACTCCAGCTTCTAGGGTAACTAGAGTCTGTGGTCACCATGGAATCATCTGCGATTATGCATCCCTTTCTGCCTGTTTGAAGAAGTATGTGCGCCGCGCGCGCGTTATGCGCTCGTTTTACAGCGGCTGTAGCCGTAATGGGTTGGCTTTCACCCCCTCCCAAAATGCCCCCGAAGAATAGCAAACCCTTGAGTACAAAACCTTCATACACAGCCCTCTGTCTTGCCGTATTTGGTGGCTCCCAAGGTGAAAATGCATAAGATGCCCCCTTGGGAGGAACCACGACCCTGGTTTGGGGTCTCCTCATGGGATTGTCGATTTTTCCTCCACTTGTTGTAGACAGAAAATTTAGCTCTTATGGCCTAGCCAACGGTAAATCTGCGGCTACATGACCCGATGGCTGGAGCTCCACGGCACGCACGCACCGTACCAGGTGTCCCCGTTTGACTAGTCCACTTGGTAGGGGACGTGCCACTCGTCTCTCACCCCCCTTATTGCCTCACCGACATCCTTCCTGCCTCCCGTGCACCTAGCCCACGGTCCATTAAAAGGGCCATCCTTCTGCAGGTGGCCCACACTGTTCCGCCTTTGGGCCTTGGCCGTCCCGTCAACATGGCGCCTTTGTACTCACTATGTGCCAAGCCTATAGTGCTATCTCACTTTTAAGAATACTGCTTTCCCAAGGCTGGGTTAGCAAATATTCTTATTTTTGCAATGGGCCACAGTGAGAGGAGCCCACAATTCTAGCCTACAATATTCTTATAAAAATATTCTTAATACTGCAATAGCACTGCAGCCCCACTGAAGCTGATGGGATGGCTTGGCGCTTCTAGCACAAGCACACGCACAAGCACGAAAGAGTGGAGTTGGTGCGAGATGGAGGTGTTGGGCAGGAAGACATGGCAGAGTTGCGGCCACCCCACACCCAACTTGCAAGAACAATGGTACAAAAGAAAAAATAGAAGCCACACACGTTCTGAGACAAAGATGCTATTTGTGTACAATGTAAGCCAATACAAGCAGTAGGACCAACCCAAAGCCTTATTGAGGTCCAAACAAACATATTTATGCAAGCACATCGATATCAGTGACTAATGCAAGCTGGTAACATCCACGCTCCGGTGATAGGGGCCCATAGGGGGAGTATATGTGCCGCACGCGTGCCGCACTGCTCTTCCAACGTGTTTACCCGTAGGGGGCTGGCTTTGACACAGCTCCCAAAATGCCCCCTAAGGAGAGATAACCCTTGGGCACCCCACGATGGGGCTGAGCTTCGAGGGCGGGATCTTCAAAGAGCAACAAATGGCATATGTATAGCGCCTCGTATTGCACGATTTGGCGCTCAAAGCATGGACGGTTTGATGGAACAACTTGGTGCGGTAGTTAAACTCAAGAGTATCACGGACTGCAGATGCTTGGTGAGGCGGCACGGCTAAATTTGCGCGCCCCACACGCGCCGCGTCAGGTGCTCCCCCATAGATGAAGCACCATGGCACTGAAAAGCCAAAAAAATTATAGACACTAGAAATGCCATACATGATTTGAAAGGTTGTGGAAACAACACACCCCTGCTATTCCGACAAGGGCAACACTAGTTGGGCCTTCAAGAAGGCGCACACCCTCGGAGGGTCCTTTTGCTTAAAAATACAAGAACATGCAACACATGCCAGGCACAAGGGTGTGCACAAATCATCCTCTGTGTACGACACCCACCGCTAGGGTTGACTCGGACACCACCAGGCATGCCAAAATGCAAGCCTCATCCCCCTTGCTCCCACCCGTAGCACGTCCCCCCCACATACAAGGGGGGGAAGGCATACCAATGTTGGAGAGCACATAGAAATAATATGAAGGCATAGCGAGCCCGAAATATCTTCGCCGCAGCCCTCACGCTGGAAGGCTGACAGGGAGCAGGACCACCAAAAACACCGCAGAGAGACCCATCAACGGGGACCGCAAAGGAGCCCTTCACCCCCGAGCCAAGCCAGGTGCTAGAGAAACAGGAGTGGAGCACCAAGTCCATGGTGGCCCAAGCAGCCGTATAGGATACCGTACACCAAGCATTTGAAGTGTCGCAGGGCCACGCATGCAAAGCAAACAAGATCCCCGTGTCACCCCGGGAGCCACGGCCAACTAGCCCGCACAACCCTGCCCACCTCCCTCAAACGGAACTCGACGAATGATGAAACTCATTCCCTGGTGTGTATGGCACTAAACACACCTTTCGGCGTGAGCACTAAAGCATGACAAATGCACTGTGTACAATCCAAGAAAGACCTACGGCAAAGTGACCACAAACGCTGATGGGCGGCCTCCGCTGCTAACGGGCATTCACTGTCGAAATTGCATAACAACTAATTGATAAGGCTAGCTGGATTTGCAACACCATGCCCCTTGCGGACGTACACAATGACATTTTGGGACTTCAACAAAAGCAAGAAAAAACTGAATAGCCTCTTGCGCAAATGATATGGAATAACCTTGCCAACCTTTGCTAAAAAAAAAATTCAGCATAGATGCTACAACCACATTGTGCACTAGCAAATTTACCTCCCTCTAGCCCATATTTAGGATAAGCTTCAACTCCCAATGATTAAAATAATTTCGTAAAATAAGCAGTGATTACTTAAAGTATCCGAAAATTAAAATTTTTGAGTACTAAATTAAATTTCATATGGTTAAAGTTATGTTGCTTTAATTTTAGATGCTTGTGGGTATCGCATCTCAACTGGTACAATAACTAGTCGCAAAAATGCGAGTTCATATAACCTTGCCAACCTTTGCTAAAAAAAAATTCAGCATAGATGCTACAACCACATTGTGCACTAGCAAATTTACCTCCCTCTAGCCCACATTTAGGATAAGCTTCAACTCCCATACAAGTGCACCAGCCTCCCTACTTTGCAAGTTGGGTGGGTATTCTTACAGTCAATACTGACCGAACACCCACCACCACAAACTGCTGATATGGAGGGCACCAACATCGCATGCAGAGATTCTGTAGGAATTGGCCTTTGCGCTATCACGTGCGGCCCATGATTGGTGCAGCGAGCTTTGGGGCCATGGGCGAGGGCGTAGCTTATTTGGCTTCCCCATCAAGATCCAAATATCACGTTGCAAAGCCCCTTATCTTGAAAGGCTTTTCTTCTCAATACAATGCAATGTGTGGGCGATTGTTTTTTGCAATCCGGTTTTTTCAGGTGTCCCGAGTCACTTGCTCAAAAAACTTGTAATCATTGAAGTTTTTGTAAGCAGTTATTGCTTCACACACAACCCGAAATCTTGCTAGCAATATCGCGATATTGCGAGCACTTTGTGGCACATATGGCCTCATCCTATTTTTTGGGCACTTTTCCGATCGTGTAGGGCCAACACAAGTTGCTTGCAATATCGCGAGGAGTTTGTGCAACGTACAACCCCATCAAAATTTCCAAGTAAAAGATCTTGGTGTTGTTTGCACATTCCCGCCCCACACCCAAGTGCCAAAACAACCATGTCCCCCATGCTTGAGAGCCACACCAGCTGCCCACAAGGCCTCGGTTCTATGCTACTGGCCAAGGGTCTGGCGGAGTCCATTGTAGTAAAGCAAAGTAGCCCGCAATCCCCCCACCCCATGCCCCAACCCCTAGGCCCCAACCCCCAGCCCGGTGATGTGCAAAACACCTATGTAGCAATTGGGTTAGAGCTCGCCGGCTATTAGGTTAGGCTCCACAGCATCCCTCGTGTCAATTCATGTAAAGAACTATATTGTTTGCCGCTTTTGGTTTCGGCTTCGGCGTCCCCTTAGGTGTATCGTTTGCCGCTTTTGGTTTTGCTATCGGTGTCCCCTAAAGAAGCGCAAATGTGCCAAAGCAACACGCGCCTACTTCTTTTAGTGGGTCTGCGGTGACAACAACACGGAAACTTGCAAAACTACATGGCGAGAGTACCTTCACCCAAGCCGTGTGTCCGAACGCGTGTTGTGTGTGGTGTGTTGTCACTTGCGCACTTGTGTCGAGGCATGAGTCGCCCCGTTTACGGCGGTCTGGCAAAGCTAGACCGCCATGTTGGTGCAATTGAAGTTCTTGCAATGCCCACGCCATAGTGCCCCCTATCCCCGTGCAAGCCTTCATGAGGCGGGCTAGGCATACCTCCTGTGACTCCGACAGCAGTTGCCGGATGAACTCCGTCCCCACATGGTGTGGTCCCACCTACGCCATACGTGCCACCCGTAGAGACGGCGTCGCGATGTCCGACGACCACTACTCGAGGGCTCGAGGGCTTTGCACCCGCGATGTTGGTGGCCCTATGCAACTGCTCACCAACGTTTGCAGGCACTAACTAGATGGGCGCCATTCATGGGATTGCATCGGGCATTCCCACAGGTGACGGATATGCCATTGTCGCTCAACAAGCACTGCGTACACAGCCGCACTTTCGGGTGTTTGGAGCGCTCCGCCGGTACCATCATGGTGGGGAGGCTGCGCATGAGCCACGAATGGGGTGCAGCCAAGGAAGGATGGCCTAGGAACCCCCCCCTTCCTAGGGTTTTTCTACTCCTACACGTTACGACGGCACCCGAAGACTTTGAACACAAACACCGCACCTTCAATGCGCCTACTTTGGGGGACATTGGGTCCCGGGTTGGTGATGCCCAATTTTGGGGTGTTTTTGGAAACCCCGTTTTGGGCAGGAACCCCCCTAGGAACCCCCCTTCCTAGCCAGGAAGGGGGGTTCCTCGGGGGGTTCCTGGGCAGGAACCCCCCCCTTCCTATACCCCTTCCTGGGCAGGAACCCCCCTTCCTAGACCCTTCCTATGACCCTTCCTGTCCCGAGGCAATAGCACACAAATCCGTTCGCTGGGGCTTGAATCGCATTGTGCCACCGCATTGATGTTGTCACTGGTCCACATGCCGCTTGCGTCGCTTGACAACGGCTGCACCGCGGCCTTGCCGCGCCTCGTACAATTGCAAACCGACACTCAACGCGTCGGTGTGCACCACGTGCCTCATTCCGAGGCGTGTGATGCGGGGTCGCCGAAGACACCAACCGCGCATCGAGTTTTTGAGATGCCGCTTGAACGGTTGGTTTCTGTATACTATCGGAATACTGCGAAAAATGTACAAACTCCCAAAGCGACGCGCAAAATATGCGTTGTGAACACATGCCCAATGTACCCAAGGGGTCACACCCCATTGCAATTTACCCCAACACTCCCCTAAACAGCCCGGGACCGTTGCCGTCCCATTCCCACGCCGAGCGACTGGAGAGCGAGTAGATGGGCAGGGTCTCCTCACCGGACTGCCGCGGATCAAAGAGGAAGAGCTTCCGCTTGCCTCCTTGTGCCACCCCTCCTTGGCGAAAGTCGCAAGCTTGGGCTTCGTGGAAGCGAAGCGGAGGGTGGTGGGCGGCTCGGCATCGACAAGGTGGGCAGCCATGTAATGGCTGTGGATCCGGGCGTGGTCGCTGGGAAGGCGGGTGGACAGGAACTCCAGCAAGGAGGAGTAGTCCGCTCCGCTGGGCCGCACGTGGAAAGCGGTGATCTCAGGGTTGCGGCGCACTGTCTCTGCAATGAGGTCTGAGAGGGCACAGGGGTCCCTGTCGCGGAGGATGGACTTGGTGATGCACACCCGGCCGATGCTCATGCCCGGCGGCCAAGTCATGGCGGAGTTGGTTGCGATGGCCGTGTCGTGGAACGTCTGCCCCTCCGGAAGGGAGCAACCACGTGTACCGGCCGGGCCTGTGACGGCCGCCATCCAATCCCAAGCAAACGGACAGGCAGACATTGCGAGAACCGGGCTGCCTTTGAGGGGCAGGAAGGGCCATAGGAAGGGGGGTTCCTGGCCAGGAAGGGGGGGGTTCCTGGCCAAGAAGGGGTCTAGGAAGGGTCTAGGAAGGGGGGTTCCTACCAGGAAGGGGTCCAGGAAGGGTGCAGGAAGGGTCTAGGAAGGGGTTCCTAGGGGGGTTCCTGCCCGAAAAAAGTTGACTCCCTTGGTCCGACACCGGGGTGGTGATAGTTCCTATACGCTTATTTTGACCCCCAAAACACCCCCCATAAGTGTGGTCCGTCACTTTAGCGGTGCACTACCATGTCATTTGGAGGGGGGTTCCTAGGCCACCCTTCCTTGGCTGCACCCCAAAGTGCCGTTGTGGGCAATTGGTGAACCAAACCAAGAGTAAGAAGGGGTCATGCAGTTTGGTGCTAATTGGTGCTCGTAGTGTGCCCAAGCGGGGATTGCCCCCTAATTCCGCAACCACTCTTGCAGGTCACTGCAGACCAGATGGCAATGGTCCGCGAAATTTAGCAGAGGCCCGAAGGAGTAGGGCCGGCTCCAAGTGAGATCCGCCTGCGGCTCCTCCGTGGTTGCTGCGTCGACCCACACATTGATGGCGGAGATGCAATGTGAGGGTGTGACCAAGATATTGATCGCAGCCCAAGGGGACAGGCACTTAGCCCCAAGAGATTGCGCATATAGGTGGTGCATGCAGTGTCCACAATGCTTGCCTTCGTGGTAAGTGCGCACGGTGCCCATGGTTGACTCAGAATCAAGCACCACCCGATATACGCCGTCATGTGGTGCAAGCCACTAGGCGTAAAGGAACAAGGCCTTGACGTCACCTTCCATGTCCCCACCCCAGGGGCTACTTTGGTGTTGTACTCTCCTTGCGCATGCTCGTACATGAGAGCCATGCCCATTCACACCGGGGCGGTTCCGGCGTTGGTCGCTACGATGGCTCCGCCTGTGGCGGCTAGCGGCGGAAGGTGATGGAACTACCCTACCAATTTTGCACACACACATAGAGAGAGAGAGAGAGAGAGAGAGAGAGAGAGAGAGAGAGAGAGCTAGTGATGGCCCCCAGCCAAAACGAATCTGATAGTTCCATATGAGTGTATCAAAGTATGGACAACCAAAGACAATATGTACACTGCATAAAGTCGTTGCAGAAACAACCACTGACTGCTCACAGCGCATGTGCATACAACAAACCTCCCTACTGAGGAGCAACCTAGATTGCCGAGAACCACACTCCCGACCTACCTCGTTTAGATATACCACCACTTGGGGCAAGCATCCTACACATAGAACACGGCAATATACGACGTCAACCGTTGTAGATACAACCGGAGACTGCATGAAACCACAGGCATCGGACGAAAACATATTTGTGCTAGAGGTCCAATTCAACTTGCTGCACTAAGCACATGGGCCACTCAACTCCGAGAACCGGCGACCGCGCACAAGGGCCAATCAGTGACTCGCACTGAAATAAGAGGCCACCGGATGGGCCTCCCACACTCATAAAGGGACACTGTAGCAACAAGTCGCATCGCCCAAGCCCGTAGTAGGAGAAGGGGGGAGCATAGAGCCAGCCTTGACAAAGACCAAAACCAAACGGCATATGAGTGAGAGAAACCGCATTGAGGCAAGTCTGCACTTCTACCAAACCTCCGCGTAGTCAACCGGTGGGGCAACGAGTGCTGGGGGCATTTCAAGAGCATAATGAGGCAACACATCACCAAATTCGAGAGAAAGCACTTCCCACAACATCCATGCCTTGCGGTCAAGCGCACCAAAGATCAATCCAAAGGCATATTCTTGCAGCGCCCTGAACATAAACTCAAGTAACCGAGGAAGGACGAATACAACTCGGGCAGGCACAGATCGGAGGACATTTTCTATTTCCATCATGCTGTAACCCAGAATAGGCGGAGGGAGGGAGGGGGAGGGGTGAGTCTAGGGGATGGTGACTGCGCACCAAGAAATCCAGCGACTCGCACTGCCAACTTCAGACCTCTAAACTCCCAATGGCAAGTAGCGGGAGGGCACCAACTTGCCGTTGTGGTGGCCTGCGGAAGCACTCCAATAACACAGGCAGTTCAGGAACGCGAAAGTCTCAACGCAGAACGACAGGGGACTGCGCCTCCGAGTGACTCGCACTCAACTTCCTCAGAGACTAAACTTGGCATCCCGGTGGAGATCCCTGCACACTTTGCCAGTGGTCGGGGGATCTCCCACGAACGCCGATTGCACAGCTTGGATCACCACAGCCCTGGAACCACATCCAGGAGCTACTCGCGTGTTGGTCCCTCGTCACATTTTGTACAGGGTTGCAAATACATGGGTATTGTTGTGGAAGCCCGGTGGGAGTATGACATTGCGTGTACCTTGATATGCGCGACACTGTTGCAACAACTCAAAACCCTACCCTGCTTGCCGATGCTTAGACCGCTTGTGTGTGAGGATCTTGCCACTGGGCTTGCTCCATCCTCGTGCCGCCCACATATAGCTGGGCCTGCATCACTCTCGTGGGCCCACGAACCTGGGTGCCGCCTGCCACGTCGACCGTGCCCTTGTGGTTGTGGCAGCCGCTCTACAGTGCCGCACAAACCTCATCCAAGACCCCATTCAGGTCCCGACCATCAATTTTGGAGCTTTCGGCACTTGGCCTTCTCAGGCTCGGGTGGCACGGGCCTCGCCCAATTGCCATAATGGAGCACCATATGCGCCGGCTGCCCCGCTAGGCAGCATATAGGGCGGGGTGTCATCAGAGCCGCATGGGACGAAGTGCCACTCCCTGCAGCTCGAGCAAAAGAGGTGGACCAAACCGCCGCAACCACGGTTGCTGCGTTCGGGACAGGGTGGGTTGGGAGGCTCCTCCCCTGCCAGTTGTGTCTCTAAGACCGTGACTTGTGCCGCCGCTTGGCCCACATAGGGGGCATACCCCAGCGTATTCCGGCAACCCCCAACACAAGGGGCACAGGTCGTCCATCACCTTCACGGACGCCACTACCATTGCCACTGCCGCTGCCGCAACTGTGATCACCGCCATGGGGGCCAATCTTGGGCCTAGAGCCTTCCTGCGGCCCCGGCCGGCCGCCTCGTCATTACGCCCGCCGACCCTGGCGTGGCAGCAGGGCAGGCACGCAAGGCCCCGCGGGTGAAAGAAGAGAGGGCCAGTCTCAAAACAGCTCCCGCAGAGCTCCCCCAGCATCGTGTGAGGCCCCACTTGATAAAAACAGGGCTACGGCTTGGCGAGGGCTGCCTCGCCACGTGCAAGTACGCAACAAAAGTTTTTAAACACCTAAACACCAGCAATTTGGGGTTTGGGGGGGGGGCATGGCAATTGTGAAAAAATACACAACCTGGCGGGAGGTCCTCCAGAGGTAAGAGAAAACTTTCTCCGTGTATGAGATGGACCTGAGTGTCCGTACTCAGATGAAGGAGCTTCTCATGCTCCCTGAATTCCCAACTGCTGTCAAACAGCTCGCCCGGGCTACATGGGCCTAGCAGCCACTACGTGGGTACCCATGGGTGCTCAAGTACCCGTATTGTCACCCAATGATCACCCAAAC
Organism: Eutreptiella sp. 'Long Island Sound 2002'; assembly: GCA_964036045.1. Lineage (NCBI taxonomy): Eukaryota > Euglenozoa > Euglenophyceae > Eutreptiales > Eutreptiaceae > Eutreptiella > Eutreptiella sp. 'Long Island Sound 2002'. The sequence continues at coordinate 75,191,760 of OZ038384.1, forward strand.
CCATCCCAGGGGCGACAGAGGGGTTTCGGAAAAAAAGGACTTTTGAAAATTTTTCAGGTGTCACTTAACACCCCAACCAGCGTGAAAGCGGCCAACTCCTCACTAGCAAGGGCCCATGTGGGGAAGGGGCCAACCGGGGGTCCGTGGAGTCTGGACCCAGGACCGCTGACACTGGTTCCGGCCATGTACAAGAAAAAAGTTCTTCAGGACCTAGGTCCAATCGACACACAGTGGCCACAATACGCAAACCCCCCCCCCCCCCCAAAGAAAAATGCGGTACCCAGCTGCGGGGGGCTAGGGGGGTCAAAATCGAAAAATTCATTGGGGGGATCATTTTCTGTCCAAAAATGATAATTTTACAACGGGTTAGACATCCAACACCATACCTTGGGGTATGCTACGTGAATGACCCCCAAAAAGCAGGGAAATAGCGCGTGCACCCACACTTGATCTAACAACCTCTCTTTGGGGTGATTTGCGGCAATATGGCATGCAATCAAGCGTTGCACAAACCCCTGCAATGCAGCATCATTTTTCGTTGTGCACTCAGGATCTTGTTGGTGCTGTCACCTGGAGGGGCGGTCATGACTTTCCTGGAGTGCAACATGGGAGTCTGGCAGTGATGCATGGGAGCAAAGTGTTCTCCATGTCCCAGCACCAGCGGCTAACCCAAGCGCAGTTTACAGGTTGATAGCTGTCTTCATCATCTATACAGCCAGGGCAGATGAGGAGTAAAAGGCTGCTGGGGCTTTTGAATCTCTCTTAGTGCTCTACAAACCTTATTGTGTCAGTTTCACAGAGACACAACCTGCAGAATGCTCCAAGCGATCACAGACCCACATTCCAGCAGCTATTCTGCATTTTGTCATGTAACGGTGATGGTCAAACACACACCTTTTGGGGTTGCTTGACAACAGCAACCTGCAAATTAGCTTCCAGAAGGCCCACATTTGCGCTGATTTCGCGATGCCCCGCACCATTCTGTGGATGCCCAGGAGCCAGGCCTGTAGGTTGTTCTTCGCCTGCAACCAATGGTGCGATGGGCTGAGAGTTATGTACCTATATCTTGCTTACATTCATTGCCTCTTGTTTCTTCAGCTCGTTGTAATTGCATACAAATCCTTTGCAACCCTCTACGACACGGGGTTGATGAAAGTCCTTCGTGGTTGTTTGGGGGGCCTGTGGGGTCTGTGGAGCTTATGCCAGGCTAACAAAGATTGGAAGGGGTTGTGGAGGGCTGTTGTGGGCTGAAAATTGTGACCGTGGATGCTTCAAGTTGCCCTGAACGTTTTACAGTAATCCGGGGGGGGGCTTTTGGTTGATATCGTTTTTTTTTGTGTCTCGACCAGAGTGCAGATGTTGGCCATGTGCTTCAGACGCCCCTCCTAACTGACTAGGAGCCCTTGGCCATCTCTAACTTCCCTGTGACACCTGCGCTCCCACGGATAAAAACGCCCAGACCACTGCATTTTATCATTCAACTCCATCATAAGGCTGCAGGCACACATGCCCAAAACACTAACCTCCCACCTCACCATGAGGACCACATGAATCCCTTTTAATTGAGAAACAGCAGGATACAGAGAAGGCACCCACAGGGGGGCTCGTTTTGAGCACAGAATGCAATAGAGAAGAAGAAAGATGCCAGCCTGTATTTTGGCCCATGAGCAAAACTTCAGTACTGCCAATGGGCTCTGGGATACTCCCAGTCGGTGGAGGAATCTACTAATGTAGACAGCCCACCACCAGGCCCTGAGTTTGTGGGACTGTTCGGGAGGTTGGCAGATTCAAACCACATACTGTACGCCCCTGTTGGGTGATGGCGATTTGCGTGCTTCCCTGCCTAAAAGGTGTCCCGGATACTCCTCCCCCGCCCCTTCTTTGTCTTTTTTTGGGGGGGGGGCAGGCTTGATGGTTCTCCTGTGTCACAACAGAGGGACAGCCTGGCTCACTTTCAGCGTTTCCTAATGTGGTCCCCTTGATCCTCCCAAATATCCCAACAGCCTTCATCAAAGCTGCACTATGCTCTCCTGCACCAGGGCAGCAGCCAGGCTGGGGACAACCCTGTCTACCGTATGGAAACCTCGGTGTGTCTATGTGGTACCCACCAGATTACCGTCCAATCCTCCTCCACAAGAGGGCTGGTAGTGCTCTCAAGCACTCAATTGCCTAGTCACAACAAAGGCTGTTGCAGTAACCATCCCCACACCCCTGATAGGTGCCGGTAGTGCCTACCATGCCACATTGCACACAAGCACGATATTTTACAAGCACAAGCGCCCAATGACTTCCTCTGCACAGCACACAAGCGATGGGTCCCTCTTACATGGGGCCTGAGGAGAGGGCAGCAACCACAAAGGAAGAGGAAGGAAGGTATTCAGATGGTCATGCATTGTAAACAACCAATCCTCCCATTGGAATCTCGTTCATGCATTTCAGCTTCGGGCTTTAATCCTGTCGTAGGCTCGAGGGTAGAGGGTGGATGCAACCCTCCACAACATCAACACAAAAAGGGGAACCCCGCGAATAGAGGCTGGTTGATATCCCAATCCCACTCCTCTGCATTCACCCCTGATCTAAGAAAGCAAGAAACGGAGGCACCTGAGTCATGGCCATTGCTCGAGGGCTCAACATTCTCTACAGCCAGATCTTCATGATGGCTGTTCACTTGCCTATCATCCATGGCTATGTCCCGTGCACCATTCAAGGACTCTTCCATGGAATGGTCCTCTACCTCGGATGGCTCCGAGTACAATTGAGGCATCGCAATATCCCCATTAGGCGAATTCTCCTGATCCACCGCTGTGTTGACCTCTCCTTGTTGCACCACTCCTTCCTTCAGAGGAGGAGGAGTGACATTCATTACCACAAATGCTATGACAAACCAATAGGCAAAATCAAAGGGTGTGTGGACCAAATTGAAAACGTGCCCAGTTAGCGGACCTCACCCCCCTCAACAACAACACTACCTCTCATATGCGAAGGCCAAGGTGTTTCAGAGCCATCTGGTGCCACGTAGTTGGTGCACGGGAACTGCGATCAGGGTGTTCAACCCAACTGGCACCTCCTAGCTCAGTCTAATGTGGGGAAGCCCATCGCCATAGCCACAGCGCAAAGCCGACACCTTGAGGAATAGTTTTGCTCAACATCCCAAGACCTCCGGAAAGAAGGTTTGTCATACCAAAAATTCATCCCTCAAAATTCATGTCTATCATCACACAACCCAAAACGAAACCACTCTCTGGCAACACCTGAGGAGCAACTCCCATGGCCCGAGGGACGCGTTTGCTGCACTCCGAGCCTTTGGTCAAAAAGGGAAAACACACTGAGGGTTTCACAAAAAGTGGGGGGTTGCGGGTGGACTAGGTGCCCTCGGAATTAGTTTATGAGCCACCCAGGCCAAGATACGGCCCATTCTTGGCTCTTGGGCTGACACGAACAGCGCAGATTCAGGGTCATTTTGGGCCATTTTGGGCCGTTTCTCCAACATATCGTGGAGTTAGAGGGCTGCAATGGGCACTTTGACACCGGGAAGTCAAGCCACACATGCCTTGGCAATACCACTGCACTACAGCACAATGCAAACACAATGACAGAGCACAAGCTCAACAGCTTAAACAAGCATGTAATCTGCAGGCAGTGAAGGGTCTCAATTTTCGCTTATACTTTAGCGTGTGGTGAACATGTGTGGTGTAAAGTGTGCCCTCCCTGCTTCCCACCCAATGTGAGTCCCTGGGTACACCACTGTTTCACCCGACCTAGAGGTATGTTACACAAAAGGCGCAACGCCTAGAGCCTAACTCTGATTGGCATCCACCACCACCGCCATGGGTATGCTTTAAAACCACACCATTAGATGATCATTTGGATGTTTAGTTGTCTGGCTGCAGGGTCGGAGCAGAGGGTGACAGACTTCAAGACAAGCGAAGGTAGCATGGATTGCAGGGTTATAGCACAGCTTGGGGACCATTTGTCTGGCCATCGGTGCCAGAGCTAGCAGGCTGAAGCATCGGGGCCTGCAGGGACACCTTTCAAGGCAAGCATTCCTAACGTGGTGAGGGAGGCTTCACACCAGGACACAGTGTCCCCCTCTGGTTCCCATTTCGTATATTGTACACAGTGGACTGGAAGCGGCACAAAAAGAGGCGCACAGCGTCGTGATGGTGGCAGGGGACATTGAGGAGGGCAACGTAGTTGTTATCCATGTACTGTGTAAGCATAATGGCAGGATCATCACAGACTAGGTGCTCTACCTGTGTTTCACGGAGGATGCCTTTCAGGGGGTTGAAGTCGTGAAAAAAATTCAGCAAGAACCGGCGCTGGCTTCGGATGGAGCGATCAATTATTTTCCCTACCCTTCCTTCTGGATGGCTGTCCCAGTGGCCCAAGGCAACGACAGGGATTTCAATGTCCGGAAGGATTAAGGTGATCAGGTGCTTGTTCTCAGGCTGGAACTAGCTGTGCATTCCCTGGTCATCAAATCTCTCTCTGTGCTTGGGCACATAGGCAACAAAGGGAAAGGTCAAAATTGGTCCTGGTTTGATTTGGGGCTGGGGGATGTGTGCAGGCCAGGCATGAAACACAGGGGCCAAGAATTTCCCCTTGTCCTCCAATTCGAGGAAGGAGTACTTCCAGATCAGGGCCCATAGGCACATTAACTGCGCACTCAGGAACCCTCCAATCGGCACGCCTTTCTTTTGCTGTTGTAGCACTACCCCTTCATGTCGTGGAAAGAGCCAGGACAGAATGTGTTGGTTGTACAGTCGCTCGAAAATAGGCATCCACCATCTCGCAGGGCAACCTCGGATAGCCAGACCCCAAGTGAGCCATCTAAAGTTGGCCACTACGTTTGTAGCATCACAAGTAGGATTTAAAATTTTCCTGAAAATTGAGGATTTTAAATTTCCGTTGAAAAATAACATGAAATTTTCGTGAAATTTTCAATTTTTTTTGAAAATTATGAAAATTATGAAATTTATGGGCCTTGTGGGAAGGGGGGGGCTCTGTAGCAGCATAGCACTAAATCCTTGCACCATAACCAAGCCCTTGATGAAAGACATTGATGGACACATGACAATTAGAATGGCGAAGTCCACAAACAATGTGATGGGTGACAATCTAATTCCTACCGGCAGTCTCGACAGCCCACAGCTCTTTAGGGGAACGTTTCACAGCACGCAACGTTACTCAGGCAACACCGGACCCTGACCCCCTACCCCCCCCCCCCCTCTCCGTGTTACTCAAAAATGGGCGGCAACAAAGCAAAAATACCTGGCACCGGGTTACTCAAGGGTTGCTCGGACCCCCCCCTATGTTACCCCAGTAACATAAGGTGTGGTAGGCGGTCCGCGGATCACTGATCCGCGGGGGTCCAAAAACCCCCCCCTCCCCCCCCACCGAATGATCCGCGGATCACGGATCACCCACCCCATAAACCCCCCCCCCCCCCACTGCCTAGCAAAATGATCCGCAATTTTCCGGATCACTAATTCGGACACGTGGACAGTCCTAGGGGCTCAAGAACCCGTGGTCGTGATGCGTACACATATGGAGTCATGTCAACACAAAGAAGGCGGGCACATGCAAAGCAGAGCAATGGAAATGTTGGATAACCTGGATAAAAACCCCGCCACCGGCATGGGAAAAAAGGTCTCCACTGTACATACACTGTACATTTTAGTTTTGAGTTTTTGTAGGGGAGTGGGAAGTGGGTATAGGGTTAGAGCGAGGCATTCGCCGAATCCGTTGTTCCTAAAGCGACGAGCAACCATTGCCAACGCAATTGCAAATGGGATGGCTCCGACATTACACAAACTAGGCCACTAGTAGAAAAAGTAGAGAACACAAGGGCAAATGATCCACCAAATCATAAGCAACAAAAATGATCCAAAGACGGAGCACGCACAAAACAAGATAGTGATTGACCAATTTGTGTTGCAAAAAATGATCCGAAAATGCAACCCCCAATAGTAAGCATCACGTAGAGCACGCACAAAGCAACATATTGATTGACCAATTTGTGTTGCAAAAAATGATCCAAAAATGTAACTTCCAAATGTAAGTATCACGTAGAGCACGCACAAAACAACATATTGATTGACCAATTTGTGTTGCAAAAAATGATCCAAAAATGTATCTTCCAAATGTAAGTATCACACAGCAACATAAAAAAAAAGGAACCAAAAATGGAAGTTCACTTGTTCCATCAATTTAACTTGCAAAAAATGATCCACAAGTCCACACGACCATTGACACAAAGTTCAAAGTGCAATAAGCAAAATGATCCGGAATGGTCCAAGAATGATCCAAAGTGATCCACGGATCACCACCCCCGAAACCCCCCCCCCCCCTCCCCACTGCCTAGTGTTTGGATCAAAAATGATCCGGATCACCCACCCCGAAAACCCCCCCCCCCCCTGCCTGCCGCACAAGGTACCGTGAAACCAGCAAAAGAATCCTCCGCCCCTAAAACTGTCTTGGGAGTAACACCATGACCTTGTACTCCACTACTGTAACGGTGTCATGAAGTGTCCCCAAGTGCTCAAGTTCTTGTTTTTCATGTTGTTTATGAAAAAAAGAAGGAACGGCACATTTTCAGTGAAATTTTCATTTGAAAGATAAGCTTAAATTTCATTGAAAACTTCTTTGAAAATTTCTTTGAAAATTTCTTTGAAAATTTCGCTTGAAAATTTCGTTCGAATCCTAATCACAAGCATACCACAATGATCGAGGGTTTTGATGTGTAGGTCAAGGAGCTCCAATATCGCAAGGCTCACCTTGCCTCACTCATAGCATTTGGAACCGGTTGTACCGATTAATTCGAAAACCCGGGTATCGGCAAGAAATCGAAGGTTTTTTATGAAAAATTGGCACACACTTGGTTATTTTCAAAACTAATTTCAACCAATTAATCGGATTGCTTGCAAACTTTCAGGATTGTTTTCCGTAATACAATGTGTCCCATTTTTGCACTAGAAAGAGGCTTTGCTAGCAATGTGCAGTAGGTAGTCCACGGATCACTGATCCACGGGGGTCCAAACCGCCCCCCTCCCCCCCCAAAATGATCTGCGGATCATAGATCACCTACCCCCCCCCCCATTGCCTAGCAAAATGATCTAGGATTTCCCGGACCATCCATGCAGACATGTGATCCACCAATTCGTCATCAAGAAAAATGATCCAACGGGTAGTAAAAGTAACACGTAGTGCAAGTGCAAAGCACCATATTGATCCACCAATTTGTATGGAAAAAATATGATCCAAAAATGTAAGTTCTAAAACAGATTTGATCCACCAATTCATGTGAACAAAAATGATCCAAAAAATTACAAAAAGAAAATAGAAAGGCACACAAAGGCACACAAAATTAGGCCAACAATCCATCTTCCAAAAAAAATGTATCAAGAAAATGGTTCAAGGTTGAGGCAAGTCACACGAAATTGATCCACAAGTCCACAAGACCGAGGGCATGCAGCTGAAAGTACAATGGAGTGAAACCGACCATGGGGGGGGGAAGGGGGGGGGGGGTCTCCTCCTATTCTCTACCTTCTGGCTGGCTAGTGTAGACCTTGTCTTGCTTTGTGTTTGCATGCCACAGAGCCCCACATAGCACATGATATGCTACTGGAACAATTCTTTTTGAACAACATGTGTTGGAAATTGTTTGTCTCATTTACTTGCAATGCTCCTGCTGCAATCCCTGTACGCTTTCTGGGCGCGGCCATACACACCACGCCCCTTTCCTGTGATGCACATGAGGAAAATTGCGTCTTTGGTGAATGCCAGTCCCCACCCTTTCGTGTTGCTGCTATAAAAACCCTGTGCTTGTAACATGTTAGAAGGAGAAGGAGGAGAAAAAGCAATATGAGAAAGTTGTGGAAGAAGAAGATTAAAGAGAAGACACAAGATCCCTCAAATGGTGTTTTAACACCACAGCATTTCAATTTCACATGACATGTTTGGGTTTGGTGGTCTTTCAAGTGAAGGATGTGCCTCACTTCTGAGTCGATTCCTCGCCTTTGATGTGCTTCTTTGCTAAGAGGGACAATTGGGACATTGCTAGGGCCATCGGTACCGAGTTTCAAAGGGTTTTCCACAAAACGTCAATATCTCCCCAAAGTGGCCCTCAATTAGAGCAGCGGCCTCGATTAGGGCAGTTACCCAATGTTAGGATTTGTTTCTTTTTCAGATCAAGTGATGCGGTGGAGAAGCCATTGCTTGTTTCTACTGCACCCAACCTCGATGCATTTGACGACAACTCCTTCCAATGCCCAACGCCTTTGCCACCCTTATCTCACTCTTTTGCGAAAAACCGTAGCCAGCACACCCTTTTCCATACTCATAGCATCCTTGTTCAAAGAGTATGCAAAAGGACATGGCTTTGTTAATAGGTGGAGATGGGATGGGATAAAGTGTGTTACGGCAGTGCAGGGTTATTCGTAGCTCATGGTTCTTGACTTTGACCCATCTCCGTTACATTTGGTATAAATGGGCTAAAACGAATGGTGACCTTCTCGTGTTTCATTAAGGAAAACTAGAGTGTGTTTGCCGCACAGGAGTTATGTCAGCAGAGCACATCGAATTTTTTCACACAGAACAACAGAAACCGGTGCCTGTATGTATGCGAAGGACTGATAGGCAAATAACACTCACTGCCCCAGAGGACCATTTGCTTGCCTTCGCTATGCGATTTTCAGGTTATGGCCGTTTGAGAACATTGCTCTGTCTTGTGCTTTCGTCAGTTGTCGTTTAGCCAAATCCTTTAGACCCTGAACTCTCCACTTGTTATGGTGATTGTTTCGGTTAAAACCCTATAGGGAGGGAAACCTCAACCTCAATCCCAGCGCCCACCGAAGCCCAGTGTACTGGACGCACTGGACTCCAAAAGCTGTGGCCAGTGGGAGGGAGACCGTGTGACACGATCACTGTGCGCGGCGGGCATACATTCATTTCTTGCATCACAATATGGCCATCCATGGGGGCCCTATACTGCTTTGTTTGGTGTTCCCCATGCCACTACACTTCATCCATGGTCCAACAATTAAAAAAGGCCTGAAAAATTTCTTTGTTTTCGTGATGTCTTGTGATTTGGGGCAATGTTTTACCTCAACAATGTACGCTCTGGAAAAAATTTTGCAAAAAATTGTAGCGCCTGGTAGAATTTCTATGATGCAGCCTAAGGAGTGGCCTCGATTAGAGCACGGGGCTCTGGGGCGCCGCTTTTGAGGCCGGTTCTATTGAATTTTTTCTCCATGGTCCTGCAATGAAAAACGGATCTAAAACGAGTATGTGGGCCCCAACCTGAATCTGTTTCTAGAAAAAAAAAACAAGCCTTCCAGATCTGCAGAAACCGGCAAGAAAAAGCAAGATCGAACGTGGTCCTGGATAAGGGGCGGTTTACCTTAGCACAAAATTACCCGAACCTAACTTACATACAGCTTCCACGGTCTTCCTATATTATGTGTAGGCTGTCAATAACCTCCCCGACCTCCCTACCTTCAGAGAACTTTCGCCTGACACACCCTTTCGTCTGTCACTTTATGTTCCGCGCTTATGGCTCCCGAACCGCCCTGTTGTTGAAGGGAATTTTCTGCTTGACCCTCACCCTCGACGCATCATGCTGATGATGATCAGCAGCAGCAGCAGTCCGCCGCACCGGTTTTGATCTGAAAGCAAGTGCGTCTCGCGGTTTTAACTGACTCGCTCAACCATCGTGCAAACATGCGAAGGTTGATTCAAATTGCTACGTTGCATCCACTCTTCTCACACATGCCCGGAGGAAAGGACGCTTTTATCGTCTGTGGAGCTGGATGAGGCAGATGGGGCAAGTGAACGACCGTACGTGAAGGAAATGAGAGATAAACGAAGCGTTACATGGATATGCATCGACGTAAGATGCATATGCCCCAGAAGATTTTTTTGGCGAGGGAGTGTTTTCCCATCATCCCGACCTTTGCACTCCCCAGAATGACCGCCCGAAAAAGTCAACTCCTTCCAAGTGACTTCACGAGAATTCATTAATATCTTTGCAAACAGCACAACGCAGTAAGTGTAGGAAAGATTTCAAACTTGCTGTTGATATTACACATGACATGACTGATATGAATGCAGTACTTTGGCTTGCAAATACTGGTGCTTGCAGTCTTCCACCGACCCTTAGCACAATCACCAACTCGAGCAGACGCCAAATCAAATCGTGGAGTGAAACCGTTGAGACTATTCGGTTGTGAATCTTCAGCTCCTATTTGTCACTTGTTGTATAACTGAAATTTTCTAGGTGCCGCACCAAATTTTCTATTTTCCAATGCTTTTCAGTCATTCATCATATGCCAGTTGCTGAGGCCGTGAAACATGCAGGCACCGGTTTAGCCCGGAGCTCCTGAGGATGCCAACCAATGCCCGCAAAAAGGATGCCCTATTTGGGGCTGTTGTCACCCCTGTGGCTAAGAAAGACTCAAGCCCCGTTGAACCAAACTCGCCCACACTGCCGGTGCAACCCATCATTTGGGCAAAGGTTCTGCAAGGTCGGAATGTCATGCGTCTGTTCAAGCGTGGGAACGACGACCCAATTGTCGTGAAATTCGGCATCGAGAACGTGTCGTCCTACTCACAGGCCAAGCTTGTCACCTCAGATTCCGAACTGGTTTGGGATGAGGCAGTCCCTCTTATTCTCCCGAAGGGAAACTCTGAAAAGCCATCCTCACAGGTGTTGCAAATACACATGTTCGGTCAACCATCCTCGGGGGATCGATACCGAGTAGCCCAAGGAGCATTTGTAGTAATGCCATTCGTGCAAAAAACTTTGGAGACATGGGTGCCGGTAATTGACGCGGACAGCAAACCAACGTCTACGTGTATCCGAGTGCACTTACAACTTGAAGCCGACCCGAAGGAGCAAGTCCTCAGCGCTCGGTACGGCACGGCTCGCCAAGGTGTGAGCACGCGTGTGAGCCCCAGGCGGACATCCTTGGTTCTATCCTCAGACCGCCGCCAACGAGCACGCGAAGAACGAGATCGGGTGAACTATGTTGAGATAGACCGCCGGAACTCGACGGGTACTAGTGTGAATAGGAGCTCATCGCAACCCGTCGACCGCCAATGCCACAGTGCTCGGCCTACCCCGACGGGAACTCCACCCACGAAACAACAACGTTCCAGGTCCCCAAAACTGGTGTGCATCCCCAGTAAAACTAGCCCCCGTAGCCTCCACCAATCTAGCCCACGTGCTAACCGCCCGTCGAAGCAAACTACGGCCACCCACAACGCTGCGATAGAACACGGTGTGCCGGTGCCGAAACTACACCTACAAAAGGCGACAACGAAAATAACCCAAGTGCCCTCCCGGCTTGGAGAGGGGGCGAGTCCCTCCCTCACGTTGCAAAGACCAAGTCCTAGCTTGAAGCCTTGCAGCCAATCACCCTCCTCGGATCATTCGACTCCGCCAAGCGAGCCGATGAAGAGCAAAGCCCAAATGCCCAATGCGGGTCCATCTCCTCCCGTGGTGCAGATCAACCCACCGACTTCGGCAAGAGGTAACCAACCTTCGCCGCTCGCAACGGGCACGTTGACCCCAAAAGATAGCCTTGCGCCCCCGCAAACTTCGCCGGCACGCGCTACGACACCCCAAAAAGGGAGCCTCTTGATTCCCTTTGCGGATCCGCCTTCACCGGGTGTTCGAGTGCGTCGCTCCTCTCCTCCGTCAATCCATCCGCCCACGGCCTTTCCAAGGGCCGATGTTGGTTCCACACCGAATAGCGACGACACACAAAGCTCGCCACGCAAAAACCCGGCTCTCGCTCCACTTGAGAGTAACTCACCCGGCCGCCCGCGATCTCCGACAAACGGCCACGCCACCACAAATACTTCGCCTCGGGATACATCAACTGAGCAAGAAGGTCGAATTCGGGCACCATTGCACGATTACCTCAACAAAGTACAATCAAGGAGCAACCCAGAGCCTCCAAAAGATTCGGATGATCCGTCTCAGTCGTCATCTAGTGGCCAACACACCATCGAATTTTCGATAGAGCCATGCAACCCTTTGGACGACCCTTCACCTGACGGACAATCCTCGATGAGCAGCACGCAACATACGCCGCAATTTGGGAACCGCTCGTTGTCGCCTAACCCACGCCACTCCTCTTCCATGCGAGAACCGGATGATCAACACCCACCCAGACGCTCGAGTCGTGATAAAAGCCCGCCAATTTCACACATGGGGCCCGGATACAACAGTCCGACACGCCCTTTCAACGTGCAACGTGCTCCGTCACCCTTCCAAGGGCGCAATTCCGGGCCGGCAACCTACTCCGGAAAGGGGCGCCCGGGATCGCTCAGCCCCGCCCGTCCTCCCTTGGCTCCGAACAAGGGTCCCGTGGCTCCTGGTAGCCCAGGTGGGCCACCTGCGGTTGGTAGTTTCCTTGAAAAACCATTGCCCCCAGGTAGTCCCCCGGGCTCCTTCACCAGAAGCAATCCTTTGCCCACACCGAGCCCTCATGACCGGAGCGCCCCAGGTTCACCGGAGAAGAGGAATCCCTATTTCTTTCCTCAAAAGACCCAAATTGCCGAAAACGTGGAGCATCTTGACAATCCAAACAGTCCAATGTCGCCCTTTTTGGATGACGCTGAAGAGGTGAAAGAAGTTGAAATCGTCAAGAAGGATGTATGTTTCTTTCCGTCCTTGGCTTGCACACTTCTTTGAGGCAATTGTCCATGTGCACACTTTCTTCTCTTTGGTGGCCGTGTAACCCATCTGTCCATCAACAACAACAACTTCCATTGAACGCATCCACGTTGATCACCATAGCCAAGTTAATGACAAGGACCATTGAGCCGCAATACAATAATGCAATAATGCAATATTGAAATACCAAACAAGAAACTACCCACTTGGCGAATTTCCACTGTGCCATTTCAAGCAACACAAATGTAAGAACACAAACAACATTTTCCCCATTCATTAACGCAAATGTGAGAACCCTCATTTGCATATTGTGCAGTAGGTAGTCCACAGATTGATTCATGGGGTCCATACACGCCCCCCCCACCTCCATAGTTTGAACCATGGATCACGGATCACCTCCCCCATAACCCCCCCCCCCCCTTTGCCTACCCATTGATCCACGGATCTTCCGGAGATCTTCTGGACCACCAATTTGCACACGCACACACTCCTAGGGGCTTGAGGACCCAGGCTTGCAAGGTGCAGAAACATGGAAACATGCAAACAGAAAGAAGTTAGGCACATGCAAAGCAAAATAATGGCAATTTTGGATAATTTGGATGAAAAACCCTGCCGCTAGCATGGAACAAAGGTCTCAACGGTGACGTAGTGTGACGTGCAGCTACAAAACAAAGAACCGATCAACCAATTCATCATGAAAAAAAAAAGTTCAAAACAGACCCGGTAACATAGTGTGGCATGCACCTTAGAAGCAAAGAAATAATTGTGCACATGTGCCTTCATTGACTTTACGGACTCGAAAGGTGCCTGTTACAACGTTCTTGTGTGTTCTTTGTTGCCGCTTGGGCCACATTGATCCTAGACTTGCAATAGTTTATTCAAACCTTGAGCAAGCACAACCACCACTTGTCAGTGTGACATGCAGCTACAAAGCAAAGAAATGATCTACCGATTGAGTCGCTGGATCAATTTTGCATGCCTTCCAGAAACATTGAACAAATTTCTTCAAACATGAATTGATGGATCAATTGTGTGTGCATTGCCTCAACATTCAACAATTTTTTTGAAGATAAATTGTAGGATCATTTCTTTACCTCTTAGTTGCATGTCACATGTCACCGGGTGCAACCGGTGACGTCCCAATATCGAGGGACCTTTCCTGGGTAACCACCCCATTTCCCTGACTACCTAGGGGCTTTTCAAGGGTGTTGATCCAAATTTGTGGAACAATTTTGTGTGCCCTACTTGGCAACGTTCTCACACCAAGGACAACTGTCATGTGTGCACTTGACGGTCTTTGGATGTTCATTTGCACTTTGTGACAGCGTCAAAGTGGGTCCAAAATGCTCCTTTTTGCTGCATCCAAAAGTTCAAAAAAAAACGGGGGGGGGTTCCTTCGTGTGGGACATTGTCAAGAGTGCACCATACAATGTAATCAATTCATATGCCATGAAAGTGATGCCAAATTTTCTGTGAAGCCTGTTTTCTAAATTTTGTATGGAAGTTTCAAAGTGAAAGTTTCGTTTACAACCCAAAATGGTACCCACCACCAATTCAGCCCGATCTAGTATCAAGGGGTTGGCACAGTCAAGGCACAGGCTGAAAGATTTGGTTTCATCCTGCACCTTCGTTGTGTGCAGAATACCAAAGGGAGTTCTTTTATTGCATGGTGTTCGGCAATTGGTCGCTCTTGGCTTGAAACTTTTGGGTAACGGTGGGCAATTCTCATGCGATCCGTAGACCATCACTCAATGAAGTGGATGTGCCAAACTGCTCCTGAGAAGCTTTGAGCATTCCAAGCTAGGCTGCCACTCCATCTTGTGACCCAACACTGCACCTTCAGGATTTGCGCGATGCGATGAGTGAGATATTGGAAAGCTTCAGTTTCGACTTGAAGACAGCAGACGTGAATTACGATGCTTGGGATGTTCGCGAATCCTCACCGTTGCAGCGGCGAAGCTCAATGGGCTCCCCTCCGCTCGGCCGGCGAACTTCGCTGGGCTCTTTTATGGGCTCCCCCCCCAGGAGACGGGGCTCACTGTCCTCATCTTTGACGGGTTCCCCAAAGGGATCGTCCGGTTCATTCATGGGATCACCCAATCGCAAACGAGGCATGAGTTCACCGCCGTCCAAGCGTCAACTTTCCCAGTCACCCTCTGGACGTGTACGGGAGGAGGCTTCCCCTGCTCCCGGAATCAACGAAACCGACGAGGGCCTGGGGAAGCCAACAGCCTCGATTTACATTCCGTCGGGAGGGGATGGCAAGCAACGCAGCCTCTCGCCATCGTCACCAGCAAAGAAGGTGCCACTCTTCGGCCCCAAACAGCCTGCGGCTCAGTGCTGATGTCGTACACCGCACAACGCATGCCACGCCACACACCACACGCCCCACGCCACACCGAACGCGCACACAGTCATGCGGACCGAGCGGACCACGCCGCTTCCTTCGGCGCGGTTGTGCAGTGTCGGGCTGCTTCATGCTCTGCCCCCAAATCTGTTTGAAAAAGACTTCGACCCCCCGTGTGAATCACAGGTTTGCAGGAGTGTCGGATTTTCAGCCGCAAGTGCGTTCGGGCCTTTCGGCCCAACCAAGACTCGAGACCATGCTGCCCACCACACCACACCACCACACCATGACAAAGTACACCAGTAAACGCCAACAGATGGTTGCTGGGTGTCACGGAAGGGCGGCCGGGCCCGGTCCTTGTATGCGACACCCCCCAGCCCCCCCCCCCCCCCCGGGGCTTTGAGAGATAGTGGGTTGGGGGCATGGCGCCAACGGCCCCCCCTTTTTTTCGCATGGCGCCAACGGCGCCCCCCTTTTTTAGTGTATGCTTCCTTTTCATCAAACCATCAGTGCTTTTGAGCGCCAGATATCGCAAGACGAGGCGCTATACAAATGCCCCCCCCCCCCCACCTTGGGAACCCCCCCCCCCGCGGCCGAACACCCCCCCCCTACACCCTCCAGCCGACCCCCCCCAACCAGCCCCTCCAGCCCCGGTTTTGACAGATAGCTGGGGGGGGTGTCGCATCAGGACCGGTGGTAGTCGCCCCCCCCGTGCTGGGTGTGTGCAGTGGGTGGGTATTGTCTTCTCGAGCAAATCGGCTGAAAACGGAGTGGATTCCTCAGAATAAAAACGGACGCCCTGTGGGGGGTATACACTACCAGAACTTCCACTCCAGCCATAGCCGCCATGGGGTGGCCCACAAGCACCCCATCGTGTGAGACAGAACGCAGGCAACCATGTTGCTGTCAGGAAGGCGGCGAGAGGACCCGCACAGGAGGGCTGGCAGACATGTAGGCAGACTACACAAGGAACGTTGGTGTTGGAGTTAGTGGTGTGGTGTGCCGTGGTGCGGTGTGGTCGTGGGGGGGGGGGGGTATGTTTTGGCAAGTGTGGAATTGAGTGTAGTGTTTTAAGGTGTGCGCACAATATTGAAGTCATCCAGAGCGTTCCTTGTGCTGCTGTGCATTGTGGTCAACCAGGGCTGCACCGATCGCGAGAGGTAGTGTCGTATGCGCAATTCCTGCGTTATTCGCATTGCATTGCTGCACCTGGATCAGGAACAAGTAGTCATCAGTGGATTTCAGCAGAATTTAACAGAAGTCGAGTCATGAGGTTCGGATGTTTTACGTCTTTCGATGCGCCGGAATTTGACCCGACGAAGTCAGCCCGTTTCATTTTCGCCCACCCCAACTCAAAATGCACGAGAGACATGCACGACAGCAACAAGACTCAGCCATCTCCTGGTCCAGGTCCAGTTCGCGTCCCCTACGAAGGAAGTCAAGGAGGCCAAACCCATTGGCTATATCGACTTCGATGCGCTCACGTTGGACCGCATTGCGGCCGGACCCCGCGTCCCTGAGCACAAGGACTTCTTCGACCACGCCACCGCCCTGGCCGACCCTGTTGGCTCCCGGGGCCGCATCCTTCAGCTGTTGCATATGGCCGAGACGACAGGCTGTCCGCCGGAGATGCTGAATGCGAATGTCTGGCTGGGGACGCTTTCATTCATGATGGGCCAGAAGGTGGAGGCCATGGCAAAGTACCGTAGTGCACTGCAGGTCATGTGCCGTCCACAGTCACTGCCTAGTGGCATGCGCTGTGATGACCTTTGTGTACACGGGCGTACCCATTCCTGCGCTTTCAAGGCACCGTGCCCCAGGGCTTCTTTTGGGCAGAGGGGGGGAGGGGGGGAGGGGGTTTTGGACCCAAAACTTGGTGTACCAAGAATGGCCTGACCAGATTTTCCCGGTTGTAAATTTCGTTTTTTCCCACGAGGGTCACTTGGGTCTGGGGAGGGGGGGAGGGGGTTTTGGGGGAGGGGTCCCCCCCTTTGGTTTTTAATTATTCTAAAGAAGCCCTGGCATGCCCTCTGTTCATCAGTGGCATTGGAGTCTGTGCTGCAGGAACGTTCTCAAATCCTGTTGTGGCTGCCTGGGGCTTCCCTCAGTGCGCAATGCATGCGCGATGAATCTGTGGCGCAATTTTCAAATTGGCACTTGGTTTTTGTCCCTCACCGCCTCCTGAGCGATTGCGTAAGGCCCAGGCTTTGCTGGCCTACACCTCCAACGCCTTTTGATACCGTGCCGCCAGTCACAAGGGAATGGGAGCTGGCGGTCCGCAAATGACCAAAATTGTTTCGTAAAACCGTAGCGGCCCTTTGTTGACCGTTGACTAGTGACTGAATTTACAGAATTTTATGGGCACCACAAGTTTCTGCGGACGGCTTAGATCATTTTTCTATCTACATCCTGAGAGCCGCAGTGACCTGCACTGTTTCAGCAATGTTCCAACAGCCCTATGGCGCAAACCTCCCCACGCTGACCTGGCCCTGGATGCATGCGAGTTCTCCGTTTCAAAAGCAGGGTAATTTCAATGTTACAATGATGCACGTTTTCGCAGGAACTGAGGAAACATACACATGCACCCACAGCCCAGTCTCCTAGCCCGCAGCCCTGCGTGCGCCACGCCCATGCCGTGCACCGTGCAAGTCCATTCTCATGCATTCCAGATTGCAAATGATCTTGGGGATGGTTTTGCCAAGATCAACCTGCTGGCAGCCATGGGGGACCTGTGTCGCACACAGGCTGACTATGCGACTGCTCAGGACTCATACAAGACGGCACTGAGTCAAGCAGAGGTTGTTGACACGTCAGACCTCGTAGCCAACCTCTGTTTCCGCCTGGGGCACCTGCACCTGCTCAAAGAAGAGTATGAGGAGGCCAAGAACTACTTCAGCCGCCAACTATGGCTCATGTCCCAGATGGAGGCCTCAGACAACCTCTGTATGGCCTCTGCAGGCATGGGCATTGCCCTGTATGGGATGGGGCAGAATGCGGAGGCCCGCCGTCATTTCGACAAGGCCTTGGGTACGGCGCGCACGCTCTCCAACACCGTCTTCATGGAGATCCAGCGGCACTTGCCGCATTGGTGCCATGTGTATGAGCGGCTCCTGTTGGCTGAGGGTGAATCCCTGGAGGCCCTGTCTGTGACAGAGGAACGGCATTCTGTGCTGTACACGCGTGGGTTGGTGTGGCGCACACAGAAGGTATCGTTGTTGCTTGCGTTGTTGCTTGCTGTTGATTCTGCTTTTTGCATCCTCCTGCGCTTACGGTGCCACCCTGTTCGCTTCGTATGCAAACGTAGCTGTTGGCAGCGGTTGACATGCTAGTTGTCCATCATGCCTGACAGTGTCTTGTCATAGCACCATCTCTCATTCTTTCGTTGTCCCTGATGCAGGAGGTGAATCGTATGCGGGTGCTGGGCCCTGCTTTAATGCATGCACCTGAGGAAAAGCTGCAGGTGCTCTTGGACATTGAGGAGGCGTTGCCTGTCGATGCCATTCGGGGCACTGCTGAGACCAGTGGGATCACTTTCTTTATCTACAGCGTGGATGGGTCCAGCTGTGCGATTGGGGAGCCCAAGTTTGTGGTGTGGGTTGTCACCCCAAAGGGGGAAATTCACATGCAGACCCTGCAAGGGGTCGCAACTGTGCCAGGTTGGAACAATCCATGGCGGGAGTCTGTCAGCATAACGCGCCTTGGTTTCCCCATGCTGGCCCGGCAGCCGCCCGTCAGTCTCACAGCACCTCTCAGCATCCCCACTCATGGGGGTGCATGGTCAAATCGGGAACAGGTTTGTGTCTTTGCATTGCCTGTTGTTGTGTCATTCCAGCTGAGATGTCCAAGGTGGGTGCACGGGGGCAGCGGTCCAGCTGATTACGGCTTGACCATCTCCGCCAATCTCCTCTTTTCTTCAGAACTGCCCCAATCAGTCCACCCAGCCAAATCCGAGGATTTGCACACAATTGCGCACACTCCGGCCATACATCAGTATGGGAGACAGGAGCACTGCACACTGCACACCCAGGAATGGCCCATTCGTGTGTCTGTGTGTGTCTTCACGTGCACTCTTCACATGCAGTGCATGTCTACAGATTTGGATGGCTGAACTGCAACGTGGCTTTCCAAGCGTGCAATGGAACCATGTGTTGCAAAACAATGGACATAGCTACTTCATGATGGCTGGAGGCCAGGGGGCAACCTCATGCAATGCTCCCCATATCGGCTCACACCTGACCCCATGTACTTGAGGCCATTGACCCAGGGGCCTCAGGGTCAACCCTCCTCTCCTCATCCCTCACGGTGCTCGGGGCAGGGTATTTCCACGACTCCCTAAGGTCGGGTTCCCAATGGTTGGGACATGGTTTCCCACTCCATAGCGACTGGCATGCCAATCCCATGAGGATGTTTTTGACTTCCCCCTTTCCCACGGTCCCCCGCCCGCTCTTTCCCGCCATCTTTACCCTCTTTCCCGCGCATGTCCCTATGCGCTCCCCGCAACCTCTTCCCTAGCTCTATCAAGCGTTTGTACCCTGCTAGGCCGCCGGTCATCCTATGGCGCGGCCCCAAAGGACTGTGTTGTGCCCAGTGCACAGGATGTCCCTACAACTTGTCCTCGATGGTCCTATCCGGGACTTGTCGTGTCCTCTTCTTCTCATTCTTCTCCGCCTCCTTCTCCTTTTCCGCTTCTCTTTACAACCCGGATGATCTCATCCAAGCCCTGGTCTTGTTCTCCTCCTCTTGGTCTTCCTCCTGTGCTTCTCTTGCTGCCCGGTCCAAATGTTCCTTTCCGGGTTTTGTCCTCGTTCTTCGCCGCCTCCCCTTCGCTTGCAGTTCAGATCTGACGTTGCGTTCCGGGCCGTGGCTTCGTTTTTCTCCGGGGTCTGCTTCTTCTCCCCTCCCGTTGCCGTGCGCCTCGGATGATGCTACCCGGACCTTGGTCTTGGTCGCCATCTCTTCCCCCCCTTGTTCGTTTCTTTTGGGTTCGGCCCTCTTCTCCGCTGATGGGGGTGCTCTTTTCCGCCTTGGCGCGCCTTCCAGCAAGTGTTGTTCTCCGGGTTTTTTGCTCCATCTCGGCGGATGATCCTATCCGCCTTGGCGTTCCGTTTGTGTTTCTCTCGATCTTCGGTGCTTGTCTCCGCCGCCGCAGATGCTCTTATCCCCCTTGGTGTGCCTGCCAGGGCTCGCGGATGTTCCCATTTTCGCTGTTTGGCCAGGATGATCTTGGCTTTCCTCTTCTCCCCCTCCTGCTTCTGCCCCGTTTCTCGTGCCTTAAGGTGTGGTTGGTCCTGGCCTCGTTTGTCTCGCCTCCTCATCCTTCTCCGCTTCTCTTGTTGTTCGGCCCTGCTGATCCTATCCGTGTTGTGGTCTTGTTCTCCTCCCCTTGGTCCTCCTTCTCCACTTCTCTTGCTGCTGGGACTGGATGATCCTATCCGGGCCGTGTCCTTGTTCTTCGCCGCCTCCCCTTTCTTTTCCGCCTGGCTCGTTGTTTGGCTCGGATGTTGCGTTCCGGCCTGCGGCCTCATTTTTCTCCAGGTTCTGCTTCTTCTCCCCTCTTGTTGTTGTGCGCCCCGGATGATCTTTTCGGGGCCTTGGTCTTGGCCGTCTCCTCCTTGCCCCCTTCTTTGTTTCCCTTGTTGTTCGGCCCTCTTGTCCGCCTTGACGCGCCTTCCGTTCCCCCGTGTCCTTCTCTTGTTTTG
Organism: Eutreptiella sp. 'Long Island Sound 2002'; assembly: GCA_964036045.1. NCBI lineage: Eukaryota > Euglenozoa > Euglenophyceae > Eutreptiales > Eutreptiaceae > Eutreptiella > Eutreptiella sp. 'Long Island Sound 2002'. The sequence goes on from OZ038384.1 coordinate 75,212,488, forward strand.
CTCCACCTCGGTGGATGATGCTATCCGCCTCGGGATTCCGTTTTTGTTTCTCATGATCTTCTGCCTTTGTCTCCGCTGCCACGGATGCTCCTAACCGCCTTGGTGTGCCTTCTAGGCCTCGCCATCCTTTTCCTTGCTTTCCTCCACCTTGGCGGATGTTCGTATCCCCTTCAGTGCTCTTTTCGCTGCTTGGCCCGGATGATCCTATCCGGGCATTGGCTTTTCTGTTCTCTGCCTCCTGCTTCTTCCCTTTTCTCGTGCCATATGGCCCAGTTGGTCGTGGCCTCGTTTGTCTCCGCCTCCTTCTCCTCCTCCGCTTCTCTTGGTGCTCGGTCCAGATCATCCTATCCGGGCGGTGTCCTTGTTTCTCGCCACCCCCCCCCCTTCTTTTCCGCATGGCTTGTTGTTCTGCTCAGATGTTGCTTTCCAGGCCTCGTTCTTCTCCGGCTTTTGCTTTTTCTCTCCTTTAGTCGAACGCCCCGGATGATCCTTTCGCGGCCTTGGTCTTGGCCCTATCCTTCTTGCCCCCTTCTTCGTTTCCCGTGTTGTTTGACCCTCTTCTCCGCCTAGGCGCACCTTCCAGGCCCCAATGTCCTTCTCCCTGGTTTGATCGAGCTCGGCGGATGATCACTAGTTGTGCCTCGTCTCAACTTTTGTTTGCGTCTCCAATGTTTAGGCAGTTTTCCTGTCTTTGTTTTTGTTAACCCATGGACGGGGTTGAGCAGCCTAGTCAGAACCAGCAAGAGTCAGCCGAGGAGAGGCTGGCGGCACAAGCCAAAGAAATTCAAGAACTCAGAGAGCAACTCGCCCGAGTGGCAGTGAAGGAGGGGCCCCGCCTGCCCCCACTAAGCGTCCCAGAAGTAAGCCGAGCCCTCGAGAAGCCTCAGTTGGCACAGTGGATGAGACTCATGCTGTCCAACATCAAGGCGTACGTACGCCTTAGAGCTGGTGAGGTGGGGGAGATCCCCCGACCAAGTGAGTTCGGCGGCCAGGCGACGGAGGCCGCAGTCGACCCAGGAGAGCAGCTGGCTTGGAGGGTCTGGGACTGCGTGTCCCAGTCCCAAGCGGCGTATGCCCGCAGGTATGCAGGGACGCACGGAAAAACCAGCTCCGAGTCCAACCAGTACACCACGCTGGAGGAGGCATGGAAGGAACAAGGATCGGCGTTCACGTGGCGGAGCGTCAAGTTCAGGGAGGTGGGAGGAGTACTGCAGTGGCAGTCGAGGCAGGGCGAGTGGATCCCTGTGGACTCGCCCCCGAGCGGAGGGTGCCAGAGGTGCGCGCAGCGGGGCTCCCCCGACGAACGCCACTGGCACTTTAGATGCCCACACTGGTCGTGACAGGACCGGCTGGAGCCCGGACCGGCCGCCCCGGGCTCCGGCGTTGCGGACGCGGCGGCAGAGCTGCGGGCGCTCGCCCGCCGGTGGGAGACAGCAGCCCGGTCAGACGACCCCTGCTCACCAGAGGAAAGTGCCATGCAGTCCTGGAGACCGAGAACCCGCTCGCAGTACGCGTCCCGACTCCGGGCCTTGGCGGCTTACGCGGACCGCACGGGCCCGCCTGATACAGCCGCAGCACTGGCAGGCCTCCTGGCAGAGCGGGCGCAAGCCGGCGCTACAGCGTCGGCCCTGCGGGGTATTACCTCCGCAGTCAGAGCCGTGGAGGACCTCCAGTGGCTGCCCCCAACAGTCACCACCCTGCACAAACGGATTGCGGCGGGAGCCGCATCCTCGGGCTGTCAGCCCTATCTGTCCCCGGCAGGCTTGGTCCAGCTGGTCGAAAAGGCCAGAGACTCCAGACACGGAGCGGTGTTCAGCGCTTTGGCCATCATCAGCTGGGTATGCTACCTGCGGGTGGGCGAAGCAGCTGGCATCAGGGTTACTGACCTGGCTATGCCAGGCTTTATCCAGTTTTGGAACTCCAAGACAGGGGAGGAGGGGTACACCACCCGCCCCCTGTACAGGTATGCGGACGGCGTCCGGGCGTGGCTTCATGGCCACATGGTTTCGCTGGGCCGGTCCTCAGACATGCTCGTCTGGCAGTCAGGGGAAGCGGGGTTGGAGGCAGGCATGGCCGACACCCTGGCGAGCACCGCCCACTTCCGAGCCAGGTGGCACGCCCTGCGCAGGGGAGGCGCCGCAGCGACTTGGGCACGTAAACCAGACCTCGCCTACTACAAATGGTGGGGCAGATGGCAGAGCACGGCCGTGGCGATGCAATACGGCACCAAATGGTCAGACCCGGGAGTCGTTGCTCCTACGGTGCTGCCCGCATGGTCCCGTGACCAGGGGCCTTTGCCGACTCCGGAACGCGTGGGCGTCCTGGCCCTGTGGGGATCCCCGATGTTCCCCAGTATCGCGATCGCCCTCAACACCCCGACCAAGCGCAAGCCGAGGCGTCCGCGAGGTCAGGAACTGGAGTCCACCGCGAACGGCACAGTTGGGAGCGGAGGCGACGGAGACCAAGCCGCGACCGAGCTGGAGGAGTCCACCGGGGATGGCTCTGCTGAGATGGGCCCGGGGCCTGACACGGCTCCTACCCTCCCTCCACTTCCGCCTTTGGCCTCTGCCATTGAGCGCGGCGCCGTGTCTCGGGAAGATGCGGGTCAGCTGTGCACGGTGGCGGGGCCATTGGCTGCCGTGGGGGGGGGGGGCGTGCGGACCAGGGACGGCAGCCGGGCCCATCAATGTCGATTCCGACGTGGACACCGACGACCACAGCGAGGATTCCGGAAGCGAGCCCTCTGGCGCATTCGCAGTCGGCAGCACCAGGGGCTCCCCCGGGCGTCGACAGGCCGGAGTTGCCAGGTTCGTTGGACGGGAGCGTAAACCGTGGTCCTCCAGGGCAGCCGTTGGCCCTGTCAGAGGAGGACCCGCAGCGGGCTCGAAAGCTGGAGTGGTGGGCCGTGTCCACCGCACATACACGGGGCCGCGTCGCGCTAAGGTGGTCCTGGATGGTACGCAGGCCGTGCGATCCCGAGCCCCCGCACGCCGTCAAGCTGGGAGACCTCGTTTGGCCCAGCAGATCGGAACGCCGCAGCCCAAGCGCATCAAGCTCGGGCAGGGCGGGCATGTCCGGACGCCGGAGGCGCAAGGCCCGGTGGAGGGTGCCTTCGTGGCTGCAGTTGAGCGTCTCAAGGCCAAGGCTTGGGGGAGGGCGGGACCAGTGGCGTCGCCCCCCTCCCCCTCTGTAAGGGTCCCGACAAGGGTGGGAGGGTGCAGGAACAGCCCCCCCTATTCCTGGAGTTCATGCAGGCGCTCACCCCCCATTTTCACTGGATAGCCGAGCGGGAGCGTTGTGGCTTGTGGATGGTTGCGAAGAGGGTGGATCTGTGGTTGAATAGAGTATTCGATACAGCCGAGGATTTCCGCTTGCAAGGGGCTTTACCCGCTCTCCTGGGCGCCTTGCGCAAGCTCCACCCGGACGCCTGGGAGGCATGCCTCCATATCAACACCTCCCCCATTCCGCGGTTCATGGGGGGGGTCGAGGATGCCATTTTGGACCGGGGATTGGGACCGGTAGGCTCCCACCAGCTACCGGACGATCTCTGGGACGCTGTCGTACCGCCCTTCTACCACGGAGGGCTCCAGGATTTTGACGTCGAGCGGGAGTGGCAGGACGGGGATAGGGTGGTCCGAGGGGCAACCAGATGGGTGTCGCAGCAGGTCCAGAGGATAGTGCAGGCGTTGAGGGGGGCGGGGGTCTACGAGGAGCCGGCTGACCCCCCCCCCCCCCCACATGTTACCCCTTCGTCATCCCCAAATCATCCGAGAAGGTGTCCTTGATCTTGAGTTGCGTCAAGATCAACAAGAGTGACGGGGGCAAGCCCCCCACTTTCAGATTGGATTCCTGGGAGGATTTGGCTAGGTCCTTGTCGGCGTTCCCGCCCGATGTGGACCTCTACGGCCTCCACATTGACCTCAAAAATGCGTTCTGGAGCTTTTGCTTGCCCCAAGGTGCGCGCCAGGTTTTTCGCTTCCGGCCCGCCCCCGGGGCTCCGCCTGTGGCGCTGTCGCGCCTGCCGTTTGGCTGGAAATACAGCCTTTATCTGTGCCAAACGAGTTTGGCTCGCATTCTCCAGGGGGTTCTGCCCCCCGAGATACTCCTTGTGCACTACCTCGATGACTTTTTGCTCGTCTTCACTGATAGGGAGGTGCTCAGGGAGGCGGGACGGGTGGCAGTGCGTGCCCTGATCGAGGCTGGGTTCCTCATAAGTCCTAAGAGTGTCCTGGACCTGGTGCCTGTGGCGTCATTCCTGGGGAAGGAGCTCGACTTGCAGGCTAGGCAGATCAAGAGCCATGAACAAGCACTGCTCCAGTTGTGGGCGGGATGGCTGAGGCTGGCGGTTGGCGCAGGCAACGACCGGCACCTCCAAAGCTTCCTGGGTTTACTGAATTGGCATGTGCGTCCGAGGGGATTGGGTTGTCCTTTCGCGGCGGGCGCCTACTGCTGGTTGCGCTGGGGTCGGACGGTGGGGGAGGTCAGACAGCCGGCCCAGGGCTTCCCCCTGAAAATGCTGGGCAGCCTCGCGACATTGGTGGCGCTAGCGGCCGAGCCCTGGCGGGCGCCGGGCGGGGAGGCCTGGCGGCAATTGAGGACCCTCCAGTTTGGGACTGAGGATAGGCTTTCGCGATCATATCTCTGGTGCGGGGGCGTCGTCATCTGTGTCGATGGAGCGCGCGATGCGGGGTGCTGGAGGGTTGGGGCGCTCGTGCCGGGGGTGGGTGTGCGTACGCATGTGACACCTCCTGCCCGCTTCGCCAGCCAGCAAACCACGGAACTGAGGGGAGTGGCGTGGGCTGTCAGGTTTGCAGTCAGGACGGGATACCGAGCTGTTACGGTCTGTAGCGACAGCGAGGCGGCCATTGCTCAGGTCCTCAGGCTGCGCGCGACTAGCCACCTGACCCACCACCAAACGGTCCTTCGGTCGTTGGCTAGAATCCTGTGGGTATCAGGGATCGTGCTCCGCCTCGTGTGGGTGCCCTCGGCGCTCCAGCCGGGAGACCCTATGTCCAGGGTGACGTCAGTGTTCGGAGGCTCACAGGCCGGAGCGGAAGTCGAGGCTTGGTGCACGTGGGATGCGTTGCTGGAGAATCTGGGCGAGGCTCGGGTGAGGGGGGTGGTGTGTCTCCGAGGATGCTAGCCCCCCCCCCCCCCCCAGTGGGCCAGCGGCGGCAGAGTTTGCCCCCTCCATGTAGCAACCTTTTTTGCCTTCCGCACCTATGACCAAGCATCGGGGCTCGCGTGGGGCCCGCAAACGACGGGGTTCCCGTGGAGCCCACCGGAAGGGTCGCCATGGCGGACAGCGGCACCGGCGTTCCGCGGACGCCCAGCAGCGCCGGGCGGCGAAGTGGAGCGGCGTGCTCCGCACCCGCCTCCGTGGCAGGCTGGCACGCCTGCCCATCCGCCAGCAGTGCACGGTGGCGGGTCCTCTGGTTGTCGTGGGGGGTGCTGCGGTTTGGTCTGCCTGTTTGCTTGTTTACACGTTCCTCTGGGGCAGAGATTGGTTGTGGGTTCTGCGGTGAGAGAACCGGGTGCGGCGGGGACCTTTTTGGGCGTGCCTCACTCCGCTTCCAACTGGGGCTGAAGGCCGGTTGGTGCGATTTGACCGCCTTCTTTGTACGTGGGCACGACGACCGTCGTGATCGCCTGTATCTGCCCGCTGTGGTGACTGTCCATGGCGGCGTGGCCGCTGAAGGAGTCTGCCGGGGTGACGCTGCTGATGTGGACCCGGTGCCCGACACGATTCCTGACCTCCCTCCGCTTCAGCTTCTGGATTCTGCCGTTGAGCGCGGCGCCGTGTCTCGGGTAGATGCGGGTCGACAGTGCACGGTGGCGGGTCCCCTGGGCGTAGTGGGGGGGGGGGGTGCTTCTGTTTGTTCTGCCTTTTCGCTTGGTTACTACATCAGTTCACATTCCTCTGGGGCTGAGTTCCGGTTGTGGGCCCTGTGGTGTGAGAGCTGGGTACGGCGGAGAATGAATACCCAAGTCCTGTGCAGTTTTCTTGTGCTCTGCTTGTGCAAACACTAGTTGTGCCTCGTCTCAACTTTTGTTTGCGTCTCCAATGTTTAGGCAGTTTTCCTGTCTTTGCCCGCCCACCCACCCACTGACCGGCTGACCCCCTGAGAGCACCTGCCCTTTCCTTTCCTTTTTGAAACCGATCCCCTCGGGTAGAGTGGGGGATCTAACCGTGCTGCAGCGTGTGGGCCAGGGTATAGGGTCAGGGTCAGTTTCAGAGTGGGGTCCCGCATCCAGCGGAGTGGTCCGCAACGCACCCGTCCATACAACCGCCGGTATTTCCGGCCTTGGTGATACTTCAGTACTGCCATCCCAAGTCCTGTGCAGTTTTCTTGTGCTCTGCTTGTGCAAACCTATTCGCCTTGATGTTGTGTTTTTGTTTCTCTTGATCTTCGGCATTTGTCTCCGCCGCGGATGCTCCTATCCCCTTTGGCGTGCCTTCCGGGCCTCGGTGTCCGTTTTCTTGGTTTTCTCCACCTTGGCGGATGTTCCTATCTGCTTCGGCACTCTTTTTGCTGTTTGGCGTAGATGATCCTATCCGGGCCTTGGCTTTTCTATTCTCCGCCTCCTGCTTCTTTGCCTTTTCTCGTGCCGTACTTGGTACTCGCCTCATTCATCTGGCTCTCCTTCTCCTTCTCTGCTTTTCTTGTTGTACGGCCTTGCCGATCCTATGAGTGCCGTGGTCTTGGTCTCCTTCCCTTGGTCCTTCTTCTCCGCTTCTCTTGCTGCTCAGTCCGGATGATCCTATCCGGGCCGTGTCTTTGTTCTTCGCCGCCTCCCCGTTCATTTCCGCTTCACTTGTTGTTTGGCTCGGATGTTGTGTTCCAGGCTGCGGCCTCGTTCTTCTCCGGGTTCTGCTTCTTTTCCCATCTTGTTGTTGTGCACCCCGAATGATCCTTTTGAGCCTTGGTCTTGGTCGTCTCCTCCTTGCCCCCTTCTTTGTTTCCCTTGCTGTTCTGCCCTCTTCTCCGCCTTGGCGTGCCTCCGAGGGCCCGGTGTCCTTCTCCATGTTTTACTCCACCTCGGTGGATGATGCTATCCGCCTTGGCGTTCCGTTTTTGTTTCTCTTGATCTTCTGCCTTTGTCTCCGCTGCCGCCAATGCTCCTAACCGCCTTGGCGTGCCTTCCGGGCCTCGGTGTCCGTTTTTTTTTTTGCTTTCCTCCACCTTGGCGGATGTTCCCGTCTACTTCGGCGCTCTTTTCGTTGTTTGGCCTGGATTATTCTTTCCGCTCCCTAGCTTTACTCCTGGGCAGATGCTCTCACCCGCTTCGGCGCTCTTTTCGCTGTGTGATCCTCCCCGGGCCTTGGCTTTTCTCTTCCTTGCCTCTTGCTTCTTCCCCTTTTCTCTTGCCGTACAGCCTGGTTGTTCATGGCCTCCTTTGTCTCCGTCTCCGTCTCCTTCTTCACTTCTTTTGTTGTACGTCCCGGATGATCCTTTTTGTGCCGTGTTCTTGTTCACCTCATTTGGGACCTCCACTTCTCTTGCTTCTTGCCTCGGCTGTTCCTTCTTGGGTTGTAGCCTTGTTCTTGGCTGCCCTTCCCCAGCTTCTCCGCTCGGACGTTGCGTTCCGGGTTGTGACTTCTTTTTTCTCTACGTTCTACTTCTTCTCATCCTTCTCACGGAATGCCCCGGATGTGCTTTTCCGGGCCTTGGTTTTGTTTGTCGCCTCCTCTCCCTCTTTCTTCGTGTCTCTTGCCCATTGGCCTTCTTCTGCACCGCCTGACATGCTCCTATCCGCCTTGGCATTCTTTCTTGGCCTCGGTGTCCGTCTCCTTGTTTTGCTCCACCTCAGCGGATGATCCTTTCCGCTTCCGCTCCGCTTTTCGCTTTTCGCATTTCTCCTCGGCGGAAGGTAATTTCCGCTTCGGTGCTCTTTTCGCCGTTTGGCTTGGATGATCCTATCTGGGCGTTGGTTTTGCTTTTCTCCATCTGCCGCTTCTTCCCCTTTTCTCGTGCCGGATGGCCTGGTTGTTCTTTTCCGAGCCGTGGCCTCGTTCTTCTCCGCCTCCTTCTCCTTCTTCACTTCCCTTGGTGTATGGCCCGGTTGCCCGGTTCCGTGCCGTGGTCTTGTTTTCCTCCTCTTGGAACCCGTTCCACTTCTCTTGCTTCTTGGTCCGGATGTCCCTTTCCGGGCGTTGGCCTTGTTCTTCGCTGCCTCATGTGGAGAAGGAGGAGGAGAAAGCAGAGAACAAAGCCACAGGCCGGAAAGGAACCACCACACAGGGAAGCACGAGAAGCGGAGAAAGAGTACCAAGAGGAGGAGAACAAGACCACGGCATGGATGGGAAAATTTGGGCAGAGCACCAAGAGAAGCGGAGAGGGGGAAGGGGGTAGAGAAGAGCAAAATCACAGCCCGGACGGGAACAAATGGGCCATACAGCACGAGAAAAGGGGAAGACGCAGGAGCGGAGGAGAAAGACCAAGGCCCGGAAAGGATCATTTAGGCACAAAAGCGAAAAGAACGCCAAAGTGGAAAAGAACATCCGCCGGGAGGAACAAAGCCAGGAGACAGACACTGAGGCTCAGAAAGCTAGCCAAGGCGGAAATGGCAGAGAAGAAGACTGAAGAGGAAGAAAAACAAAGAGGGAGGGGGAGGAGGAGACAAGCAAGACCACGGCTCGAAAAGGAACAACCAAGGCGAACAACAAGAGGGGAAGAGAAGAAGTAGAAAGCGGAGACGATTGAGGCCACGACCTGGAAAGCAATGACCGAGCCAAACAGACAGAGAGGTGGAGAAGAACGATCTCTTGCTGCGCCGCTGGGTTGTTGGATTCCATGCCATTGCCTCGTTCTTCTCCATGTCCCGTTTCCTCCCCGCTCCTCTTGCTATTCGCCCCGGTTGTTTCTTTTCTAGGCCTTGGTCGTGTTCGTCTCCGGTTCTCTCTCCTATTCTTTGTTTTGCTCCTCCTGGGCGGATGATCCTGTCCGCTTCGGTGCCCTCTTCATTGTTTGGCCCGGGTTTGGCGTTGCTCCTCCCCGGCCCTTTGTGCGGTCTTTGTCCCGCCCAGCGCGCTCCTCGTTGCCTGAGGCTTTTTCTTTTTAATTTTTGTTTTTTTCGGGGGGGGCGCGGGGCGCTTTTGTATGCATCACTATGTCCTATTTGTTTTGTGTTGTCTTCCGTTTGTGGTTTCGGGGGGGGGCTTTTTTTGGGGGGGTTGCCCGGCTCGTTGTCTTCGCCTCCCAGCTTTTGTGGTCCTTTGTTTTTTTTGGTTTTTTCTTTTTTTGTTGGTGGGTCTCCCCCCCCCCCCACCCCCCACCCCCCGGTCCCCCTTCCACAGGTACTTTCTTGGGCTCTTTGCTGGTTTTCTTCGCCCATGCCTTGTGTTTTCCCGTTGTGCGCTCGTCGTTGCTCTATGTGCCCGGCGTGCACTCTGTCGCTCTCGCTTGCCAAGTTTGCGGCACCTTGCCGCACCCGGCGGCCTTGTCAGTTTGGCACCTGGTTGTGTGGCCGTGATTTCGGCTGGTGGTGTGGATTTCCGGGGTGCCTTGTGGCCCCATGTTGGCACGCTGCGCCTCGTCTAGTCTAGGCGTTCTCGGTTTGCCGGTCGGTGTCTCCCATCGCCGTGGTGCCTTCCCCTACTCGGTGCTCCGCTCCCCCGGTCTTACTGGGCGGTCGTGTGGGGCACGTGGGAGCCAGCTGAGAACTAGGCTCATGGTACCTGCTGCTGGCCCCCCGCCGTGGGGGCAATGGGCTTGCCGTGTCGCACCCGTCTACGGCTCTAGTGTGGGGTGTTCCCTGGCGGGTCCCTCCGGCTTCGGTCTTGGGCTGCATGCGCTACGATTTTTTGGTGTTTGTGGGGGTTGCCCGCCTTTGGAACCGGTCACCCCACACTGTCAGGGCCCGGCGCCACCGCCAGACCACTTGCTGTGTGTTGTGCTGCCGGTGCTCCTGGGCTGTGTGGTGTGGACGCCGGCACCTTCACTGTTAGGTTGGCGGGCGCCACGCCCGGGTCACGCGCGCGTGCGTGTTGTGGCCGGGCCGGGCGGGCCGGCCCCTTGGGCGCGTTTTGGTGTGCCTCACCTTTGCCTTGGCCGTTTCAGTTGTCCACTTTTGTCGTGGCCTCCCCCGGGATGGGCTTGCCCATGTTGCGGTTTAATCCACCGCTTGCCGCCCCCTTCTGGCGGTCTTTCGCATCCTCTGCAGGTTTGCGCCCCCCGGCCACTCCCTCTTTCGCCTCCTTTTTCTGTGTTTGTCGGCCCCTGGTGCCTTGGGCCTTGTCTGCACGCTTCCGCTCCCCCTGGGGTTGGCTGCTCGTTTCGGGTTTGGTGCTTTGGGCCTTGCTGGCGGGCACCTTTGTCGTGCCCCCGCTTCTTGTGCTCTTCTCCGCTCCTCTTTGCCACTCTGCTCTTTTTTTTGGGGGGGGGGGGGCGGGGGGCTGTTGCTGCCTCGGCCCCCCGCCGGGTTCCCCCCCCCCCCCGGTTCTTCCCCTCCCCCTTTTCTTTTTTCCGCGCCTTGGGCCTTGGCACCGGCCTGCTTTCCGGTGCCTCTTCGCTTTTTGCTCTCTCCCCTTCTCCCCCCCCCCTTTCTTCTTTTTTTCCCCTCCGTGCCCTTCGCCGGGGTTTCTCTTTGGTTTTTTTCTTCCCTCTTGCCCTCTTTTTCCTCTTTTTTCTGCCTTGTGTTCCACAACGGCCGGCACCAACACACCACAACCAGCACCGAAACGACACAATCAGCACACAAACGGCACAACCAGCACCAAAACAACACACCCAGCACCGGAACACCACAACCAGCACCAACACGGCACAACCAGCGCCCACGCAAGGCGACCGGCACCAAAACAGCACCAAAGCAGCACCACCAGCCCGGACATGGCCAGACCGGCACTAGAACAACAAGACCGACACCCAAACAACAAAGCGTGCACCAAGACAACACAACCAGCACCAACACAACCAACAGGCACCCACCCAACACAACCAGCACCAACACAACCAACGGGCACCCGCCCAACACAACCAGCACCAACACATGCCACACGGCGCCAAGGCCCGAGGCACCCGGGGCCAAAACGGGGGGGGGGGGGGGGCAAAACAAAAGGAGGCCGCAGCAAAACGCGAAGGGGCCCGGGGCTGGAAATGAGCAAACGACAAACAACGTCGAAGGATCGGAAAAGCGGAGGGGGGGGGGGGCAAAACACGGCAGAGCCACAGCACGGAGCCAAGACCCAAGGCACGCGGGGCCGGAAAACAAACAAACGGGGAAAGCAGGGAAAGGGCACACAAGAGGGGAGAGGGGAGGAAAATAAAAAGAAAACACGCACATGCTGTTTGTGTTGTGTGGTCGTGGGTTGCGTTGTTTTGTTGCTGTTTGTCTCGTCGCGGTGCCGGTTGTGTTGTTGGGGCCCTGGTTGTGGTGCCGTGGCGTTGGTGGTGGTGTTTTGCTGCCGGTTGTGGTGCGTTGGTGCTGTGTGTGCTTTTGCGGTGCCGGCCGGCCTTTTTTGGTGTTGGTTGTAGTGCGTTGGCGCCTTGGGTGTTGCTGCGCCCTCTGGTGTTGTGTTTCGTGCTTGCTTTTGTTTGTGCGGTGTGGGCGTTGCTGTTGTCGTTGGTGTTGCTTGTGCTGCTTGTGTGCTGTTGTGCTGCTTGCTTGTGTGTCGTGTTGTGTGCGTTGGTGCTGTGCTGTGTCACTGTGCGGTGCGTGCCCCCCTTCTTTGTTTGGCTTGTCCTAACTTGGTTTCAAATTTGTCAAAAAAAAAACCTTCCCTGCCCTTCCTTGCACACACATGCCACAATACGTATGTGTACCACTACCACTGCTACCCGCCGGTGTCCTTGGTCTCGTGGCGTGCTTCTTGGTTTGGGGCTGGGTCTTGGTTTGGACTTGGAGTTGCGGCCTTGGGGCTATCTTGAGCTTGTTCTGGGCTCGTCGTGGGCTGGTTGTTGCCTGCAGTCTTGGACTGGCCTTGGGCTGGACTTGTCCGGATGTGGGCGCCTTGGGCTGGGGCTGGTGCGTAGCAGCTGCTCTGAACTTGGACTGGGGCTGGCGTCGGGCGTCTTGGGCTGGGGATGGACGTGGGCCGCTGGCCTTGGACTGGTTGTGGTCTTGCGGCTTGGGCTGGTTCTTTGGCTGCCGGTCTTGTCGTTTGTCTCTGGTTGATCTTGGGCTTGACTTGGGCTGGTTTCGGTCTTCGTTCTTGTGCTGGACTTGGGTTGGACTGAAACTGGGCCTTGGGCGTCTTGGGCTGGGGCAGGTGCATGGCCGTTGCTCTGGACCTAGACTTGGTGTTGGGCTAGACTTGGTCTGGGGCTGGCGTCGGGCGTCTTGAGCTGGGGCTGGACTTGGGCCGCTGGCCTTGGACTGGTCGTGGTCTTGCGTCTTGGGCTGCTTCTTTGGCTGCCGGTGTTGTCTTGTCTTGGGTTGATCTTGGGCTTGACTTGGGCTGGGTTTGGTCCTCGGCCTTGTGCTGGGCTTGGGCTGGACTTGGACTGGGTCTTGGGCTTCGCACCTTCGCCGTCGTCCTTGTGTGTCCTGTGAGCAGGGGGAGGCAACAACATAGAAGGGGGGTTCAAGGGAGGAAGAGGAAGGTACATGGCAGGGAGAGTAAAGAAAAAAGGAAGCGAGAAGGGTAGAATGTCGTAGGGGCCATCATGCGGTGCAATGCGCTGTGCGTGCACGGTGCTGCTAGTGTGTGCTGTGCGCGTGTGTGTGTTTCTGTGGGGTTTGGTGTTTGTTTGTTGGTTGTTTGGTTTTGACCTATGCGCAGCTCGGGACGCGTTTTTTTGCTGCAGGCGTTTTTTTTATACTAATTGCTAATATTTTGAGCTATTCAGAAAAAATTTTCGTCTTATTTTACTCGAGTTTTAATTTTCATCTGGCACCAGCGCGCGATGACACTTGCACACGTTTGCGCACACTCCTGCCATACATCAGTACGGGAGAAAGGAGCACTGCACACTGCACACCCAGAAATGGCCCATTCGTGTGTGTGTGTTTGTGTGTGTGTGTGTCTTCGCATGCAGTGCATGTCTACAGATTTGGATGGCTGGACTGCAACGTGGCTTTCCAAGCGTGCAATGGAACCCTGTGTTGCAAAACAATGGATGCAGCTACTGCATGACCCGCACTTGATCACTCCCCCTTGAGAATCCCATAGTGTGCAAAACTGCAAAAAACAAAAAGAAGGTCGATCTTTTTGTTACAGTCACTACTTGACGACGGGTTGAAATATTCCGTCTCCACTGGCACCTGTGTTCTGCAAATCCAAGGAGGAATCCAAGGGAGCACCCCGGGGGGGCGGCCGGGCCCGGTCCTTGTATGCGACACCCCCCAGCCCCCCCCCCCCCTCCCCGGGTTTTGAAAGATAGTGGTGCCGGGTTGGCCACCAACAAGTGTCTCTAGAGAAAACTGTCCGGCGCCGAAGGCGCCAAAATTTTTTTTCATACTATGTGTTTATACTCAAAATGCTCAAAATTTTGTAGAGAATTCATATTTATGTTAAAACAACTAGAAAAAATTTTTTGACCTGAAGGAGGGCTACAGGAGGGCTGCAGGCCCTAACAGCAACCCTAGCCCTAACCCTAATCAAGACTGAATATTGGGACCGAGCTGGTGGGGGAGGGAACATCAGCTATGACTGGTGAGGGACATCAAGAATGATTCACGCATTGATGGCTCTTGACAACGTGAAATCAGCTTGCAAGTGAACCCCATCACCACGAGGCCCACTTTCAAGGCTTTTTGGACTTCTGAGGGGCCAAAATGCCCCAAAATGCCCCAAAATGGGCTCAAAATGGGCTCATTTCACCCGGTGGTGCACCCCAAATGGTCTAGGATGAGGTTTGGAAAAATGCGTTTTTGACCCATTTTTGACCCATTTTTGGTCCCAAAACAGCCCGTTTTCAAGGCATTTTGGGATTTTCGGAGGACCAAACTGGGCCGCCACAAGCTCAAAACGGTCCAAAAACACTTGTTTTAGCGTTGCACATGGTCTAGGACCATTTTTGACAAAAGTCATCTTTTTGCCCCTATTGGACCCTGTTGACCCATTTGGGCACCCACCTGTTTGGGCTTGAGCTTGCAGCTTGCCGCAGCCTAGTGGGCCTAGGTATTGGGGTCTAGGCGTCCGTTTGGGCAATTTTGAGGGGTGGAAACCACAAAAAGTGGGGGCTTGCGGGTGGAGTAGGTGCCCTCGGAATCGCATTTTGAGCCATGTAGCCAAAGATATGGCCTATTCTTGGTTTGTGACTGTCGGCATTTGGAGCTTCTGGGGGCCTTTTTGGGCCTTTTCCGGGACATATCATGGAGTTAGAGGGCCGCAAAGAGCTCCTTGACACGGGGAAGTCAAGCCGCATGTGGAGTGTACCCACCGTTTCTCTTCGTTTGGCCGTTTTGAATGTGTTCCAGGGCATTTTTGGCCCAAAAATGGTGGTTTTTGGCCCTAAACTGCAGTTTTTGAAAATTAGGTCCGCCACTTGCGAATCCCGTTCCCGGCCACCACCGTTGAGTTTCTTGCTCAAACTTTGTGTGATTGTACTTCACACCCATAGGTATCATCCACCAAAATTTCACCCAAATTTGAAGCACCACGACGGAGTTCTGATTTTTACCCATTTCGCGCGTGCTGCTTGCTTGCTTGCTGCTGCTGCTTGCTGCTGCTGCTGCTGCTGCTAAACCTGGTAGGTCCACCCTAGACACTAAAAAGGGTTATAAAACCAAGACTGGTTCCACCAGCTCGGTGACCCTAACCCTAACCCTAGGGCTAACCCTAACCCTAGGGTCAACCCTAACCCTAGGGCTAACCCTAACCCAAACCTTAACCATAACCCAAATCCCCCCCCCCCCTCACCCCTGGCTGGACACCCCCCTGACCCCCGGCCAGACCCCCCCCCCGACCCCCGGTTGGACTCCCCCCCCGACCCCCGGCTTGACCCCCCCCCCCCGACCCCCGGCTTGACCCCCCCCCCCCCCCCCCGACCCCCGGCTGGACCCCCCCCCAAATTTTGACAGATAGCTGGGGGGGGTGTCGCATCAGGACCGGTTGTAGTCGCCCCCCCGGGGGGAGCACTACCAGCCATGCCATTTGTGGGGTCAGCCTCCCCTCCCTCTCTCCCACATTATTTCTGGTGGAGAGCTCCTTCAGTTTTTGCAGTCTGGGAATGATTGAAAGTGAAGCTTGCCAGGCTGGCAGAGGAGTGGATGCTGGGGGGGCGAAAGGTTGCATGTGAGCAGTGGGACAGACACAAAACCTCCAACCACACACCCACGCAGGGCACAGGGCAATGGCACACTGGAGCCTAGTTGTACTACACGGTAACCTGCCAGCCTTTATGAGACCTCTCTGTCGGCCGTAGTACAACGTGTTATGGATGAGGGAGATGTGCGTGATATGTTGAGAGCAAGAGTGGGGAGCGAGGGTGTCCATCATTGATGAAACATCTCCAAATGCAGTATCAACAATTATATTTTAATTCATGCAACCGCCAACACACCATCCTGAAAATGCCACACAAATGGCTGATTAACGCCCATGTGCATGCATTCGTCCATGTTCTTGGTTGTTGTGACTGCAAGCCCTGTCATCTATGTTCTTGGCATCCTGAGAAATATGCACAACACAACGAGAGGACAATGCCACGTTCTACAGCACCAGCAGTTGATGGAATGTTGCTAGCGAAAGTGATGCCCGAAAATACATGCAACGTTTCAAAAATTCCAGAAAATTGACCCAGCAATGGTCAGCCCTGGAAACCCAAGCACACATCCGAGCCATGGCCATGGCCAGGGCCAGAAACATCGCCAGCATTATTGGGGGCAGTTTTCGTTGCCAAGTCTGCTTCAAATTTTCCAAGCAATTCTTGCTTGCGATGATTCCTGGTGTTTTGTCCTGTTGCGTGGGTTGAAAAAATTTCTGAGCAGGGCATGGTTGTTGCATGTGAAGAAGGCACAAATGGGGACGGCAATATTGCCATTCCCAGCAATATTGGGGACGGCACACTGTTTCAAAATTTCCCGGCACTCCCCACTTGGAAATTCGCATTTGCAAGCAGAAGAAGGATTTGGGATTGACCTCTCTTGACGGTGGGAGGGGGCTGTCCGCAATTGCTTGTGTGGGGAGGGTGAATGTCTCCCACTATTTTCCGGAGGGTGAAAGAAGAGTGACCACAACCACTGGCATAAGGGTTGAGGATTGTACATCGTATGTGTGCTTCTTATCCAAAGGCAGAGACCCCTGGATTAGCGGGCAATCGACAGCTGACCAACCCAAAGACTGATTGAGCCAAACTGCAAGTGGCTGCCAACGCCAAGCAGCAGTGGTCAAGTGGGAAAAATTTAAAATTATCATTGGAAATCTCGTTGGGCCATTTTTGGTACTCAATCTTTTGGGTCCCAGACCCCCCCCCTCCCCCTTCTAATACTTCCCTGATCACCCTCCCCACTAAAGTAGCCACAAGCCCCGTCCTGGCCTCTTGCCCTGAACAGTGGCCTCTTCCACCCTTCTTCCTTTCTCCCCTGACAAGGGTAACCTGAGGTGGCCAACCCCCGTGCTATGTTTCATTTCAAGGACAAAATCCAGGTGGAGCAGCAGCTCTGCACATTGTATGAGCTCCTAATCCAGCCATTGGAACGCTTCCTTCCCGCTGTTGATGGGACCCTGGCCATTGTCCCGGATGGTGCCCTCTGGGGTGTGCCATTCACTGCGTTGTACGGCATCAGCTCTGGATTCCTCATCGAGCGCTGCAATGTCCTCACGGTGCCGTCATTACGTGTGTTTGCGCTCCTGCACCTCCTCAAGCAGATCCGCAGTTATTTTGATTCGGGTCACGGTGCGATGGTGGCGCCAGAGAACACCACTGCTGCAGCAGAGGGGAACCTCACCCCATGCAATCGGGGTCCCCAACCACGGCATGTCTACTTGCAGTACCTGCTGCATCCACAGGCCTCAGTGCTTGCAACACGTTCCAATGTGAAGGCCGCGCTGGAGCGCTGTACTTGCATCCACTTTGAGGTACGCCCCATCCCTGACGCATGCTGCGATTCTTGACCTTCTGCCCTTCGAATTACACTAACTGCCAGGGCTCCACGTTTGTGATGATTCAGGCGCCTGTTTCTGTACCCTTCTGCCCTAAAACAACATTTTTTGGGAGAAAGATGACCGTTATTTGGCCCTGATTTGAAGGACGTCCACCTGGGTCCTTCCTCCCAATTGGAGGACAGCCACCTTGTCTCTGTCCTCCAGTTGCAAGAAGCCCACCCAGCCCGCCTGGAGCACCCGACCCCATCCTCTATTTTTGGATGTTGCCAACCTGGCCTTGTCCCTCCAGTATGAACACACCCATCTGCCCCTTTCCTGCCATTTGAAGCATGCGCAACTGTCCTTGTCCTCTAATGGGTGGACGGCCACTGAGCCCCGTCCTACATCATGGAGGATTGTCAGGTCCTATCCTCCAAATTGGAGGATGCCCACCTCGCCCCATCCTCCGATTTGGGGGAAACCCTCCTCTAAAATGGCCGAACATTTCTTGTCCCATCTGTGGCACCAACCATACCCCATGCAAAAAGCCCTGTAATAAAACATTACAATCCCACGAAGTGATCATCTCCTCCACCAATTTCACCAACTATGACAAACACCCCACACAAATCATGTGGGTTGCAATCCATGCCCTCAAAAGGTTGGAGCATGTTGCATGCCAATCACAATACTCCACCTGAGGAAGACGATTCATTGTTCCGTCTTCCTTTGGCTACGAACGACACAAATGTGTACAACCCGCGAGATTTGCCCCCATAGTTCTACTTTTGGTGTACCCACTTGTGCCCGCATTGCGCTCAGCAGAGCCAAATTGTCTGTACTGGTATGTGTACCCACTACCCTTGAAAAAAAAAACACAAATGCATCTGCGCTGCGCTGGTACAATGCGGGTACATTTCAACATGCCATTTTACCCCCCCTTGCGGGAACATTTGGGTTTTTTTTATTACATTTGTTACAAATTTGGCATGTACCCCACTCATACCCACTAATGTACCCACACGAAGTGAGCAATTTTACCCACCAAATTATGTGGGTCGCTGAGATTACCCACATGTACCCACACCAACGCCACCAAAAAGGGCAGTGTCACCTGCCTACAGGCCTACAGGTTCGATCCTTCAGGGTTTGCACTAGTCCCATGGGTCGGGATGGCAGAGGGTTAGCTCAGATTATGGTGGGGGCTTCGCTGTAGGTTGCTTAGGCCCCTTGCCACTATGCCTGCCACTGTGCCTGGCAGGTATTTGTCCTCCTCAGACAAATTGACTCTCTCATCTCTGGACTCCATGTCCTCCGCTGGGTTGATGACCCACACCTTCAGCACTTTTCGCCCAGTTAGGGCCACAGTGCAGCTTGCCACCGTGGTCCTGGGGCTGTCAATCATGTATTCTTGGGCGGAGGAGAGGTCAAAGCTGGTGTTAGTGCTGCCTGCACGGGGGGCGATCCTGGTCGGGACCCGGCCCCAAGGGGGGGGGGGGGGGTGGGGCTCTACGGACCCCAAAATTGTCGCACGGAACAATGTGCTTTGTCGGCGCCAAAGGCGCCGGATATTTTGTTTTAGGCATACGGCAGGGGGAATTTTTTTTGTTCAACCCTATGTGTCTGTACTCAAAATACTCAGAATTTCGTGGAGAATTCAAAAATGGCTGAAAAGCACTAAAAAGGTTATGTAGCCACCTTGCCCGCTTGTGGGCCACTTCTGATTCTGCCCCCCGCTCTGAAGCGGAGGGGATCCCCCAGGCGGCAGGGGTTATGTAGCCACCTCGCCCACAAGTGGGCCACTTCTGATTCTGTCCCCCGCTCTGAAGCGGAGGGGATCCCCCAGGTGGCAGGGGTTATGTAGCCACCTCGCCCACAAGTGGGCCACTTCTGATTCTGTCCCCCGCTCTGAAGCGGAGGGGATCCCCCAGGCGGCAGGGTTATGTAGCCACCTCGCCCACAAGCGGGCCACTTGTGATTCTGTCCCCCGCTCTGAAGCGGAGGGTACTACAATGACAAGAAGTGCAACATCAGTTTTTTTTCTGTGGTAAAGGTTATGCATGCAGGGCGCCAAACGTTCCCCAGCGTTGCAAAATTGGAAGGCAGTCCCTATGAAATCCACTGCCAATTCATGCCCTTTGAGTTTTTGGGTGATGCTGGCGTTGTCCATTGGAATGGGCATTTCTTGCAAAAGGTGCACCGTGTTTGTGCTGCTGATGCACATTTCGTTGCACCAACTGCAACAGTGGAGAGGTTGTGGCAGTTCTCGCTGAACGACATTGAACAGCTTTCGCGCTTTCTGATGCATGTCCCCTTGCCAAAGGCAGTGCCGCTTGTGCTGTATGCGGCGTTGGGTTGTGCTCAATACCGTGAGCAGCTGAGGAATGCTCCAGGAGCAAAACGTATACCTTGCCCTTTTCCGAATTGCGACCGATTTTTCATGCACGCTTCAATGCAGTCGCATATTGCTGGGCATTTTTTGCGAGGCCATAGGTGGGCCGGCCAAGAGGGTGCGGATAAAGGCGTGTTTTGCTTGTGGTGTGGCAACACAGATGGCAAGTGCAGCACAACTGTGCATGGCAAGAAAATTGACAGCAATTGCAGTCTCGCGTACCATCGGCTACGGCTAAACAACGTGGCAACCCCAACAGCGATGAACCCTAGCACCAACTTGCCAGTTCGCTGCAAGGTGCTTGATTGCCGAAAATGGCATTGCACCTACGCCATGCCACACCACATGGCACAAGCGCACCCCGGTGTGTCCCATGACTATGCCGGGTGCAGCGAAGAGGAGAAAACAAAGGTGTTGCAAGCCTTTGACAATTTCCAGGCCCCATTGCCACCGAAGGCGAAGCCTGCTACGCCGCCGGCCCTGCCCACTGTTCTCCCTGCTCTTCTCCATGGGCCAAACCAGGGTAGTAGTAGTAGTGGCAGTAGTAGTAGCAGCAGCTCCACCACCAATGCCTCCTCCAGTACGAATGCATCCTCCAATAGTAGTGCCCCGTCAGGCACTAGTGACTATGTGCCATCGGAATCCATGTCTGATGGGCCGGCAGCCTGCCGGGTCACAAGATCGCAAGCAGCCCGGCCAAAGAAGCGTGCTCGCCCCAAGAGTACCGGCAAGAGGGCACGCGGCGAGTGGGAGGATGATTCCGATGCTTGAGGCCCCTCCCCTCCCTTCGCTTCTCTATACATATGTCTGTGGTTTGTGACAAGGGGAAGGGAAGGCCTTTGGGCGAACTCAAGGCAACATTCAGTACTGCTCTGAAAGTGCTGCAGTGCAGCAAAACAATCATGAGCTATGACCAGTCACAGTGCGTCTTGTTAGCTTTGTGTGTTTGCGCGATTGGACGGGGCCTGACGGAAAAGGTGCTTGGTTTGGGTCAACGAAGGGGGGGGGTCCCCACCCCCTTCGGAGGGGGGTGGGGTCCCCCCCCCCTTCAGCCCCCCAAACTGTCGAACACCCCTCGGGTCACACATTGGCGGCCGCCCCCGTGGCTGCCTGTCACAGTGCTGTACATGCACTCCTCTTTCTTCCCCGGTTTGCACAATTACACTACAATTTCCTCACCGTGGAGCACACCCTCAAACTGCTTGAAAACCGTGTTCTGTCTCTTCTTTTGTGTCAATTGTGGGGGGGGGGGGGTCGGGGGGTCCTCCAACTCATCGCCATCCTCCTCTCCCTCCGCCTTTGCCTCTACGTTTGTGGGCTCAAGGATGGGGGCATTTCTAGGCTTTGGCTTCTGCTTGACTTGGGTCTTCTTTGTTTTCGCCATGTGCAAAGGGGCATTGAAGGGGAATCAAAGGTGACAAAAGGGAACACACCAATGAAACACGCAAGTCACCATCATGCATTCATTGATGATTTGTATGCATGACCCACACAAGGTGTGTTTCATGGAAACCTGGCTTGTTTTTTTGATTCTTAAATCACCTCGATTTGAACTCCTTTGACTCTTTGGATTCTTCTTCTGAAGTTGACCTGCGTGCATGGTGGTGCAAAACACAAAAACAACCAATCAAACAAAAGCATCACAATGAAAAGATGCACAAAACAAGGAAACCCGTCCATGTGGGGTCCTTCAGAATGGTTTTCCATTTGCCCTTCTGTCTTCTATTGATTTATGCTACACGGGCAGTGACGCAAAAAAATGGTGGGTAACACAAGGCGAATAGAAGAAGAGAAATTGAACACGATATTGAAAAGTGTGCATACACAAACGACACCGAAGGACACAAATTCGATACCTCGGTGTGTCTTTTTGGGTGCACATGCATGCATTGACAGATTGTCTGCGCAACACAAAACCTTCTCACCAATGTGTGGTGGAAAAGACTACACAAGAACACACTATGAGGGGGGTAGATGACGGAAGACAAAAGCGCAAGCACGCATACCTAGCTCAATAATCAGGAACCCCAAAATCTATTTTGTTTCAATTCTGACCACTCACAGTGACCACAGGTCCCATGTAAGGCTTGTTTTCAGCCCTCTTCACTTTTTTTTTTCCCTCTGTTGGGGCAATTGGTGCTACCTGGGGGTTCCACAAAGACCAGTGCACAAATTGCTTTGACAATGTTTTACCCCCTACGGCTCAAAAATCGAAAATTTCCTGATACCTTGAAAACAGCTGTTGGCTCCCAGTCTCTTTGCAAGTTGCAGGTATTGGGGCTGTCTGCAGAATGGCTTCCATGGTGGTCCGGGGCGATTCGGTATGTGGTCACTGCTGGGTCAGGGCAGGTCTGATGGCCTGGGAGGTGGGCCACACACGTGCTATTTCCCTCAAAGGGCAACTGTTGGCCACCGGTCCATCCCCTCAGCTTTTTGCACCGTAGCCTACAGCTGCTGCTGGTTCCAGCGCCGATGACCTGGCAGTCCAGACTCACTATGTAGTATCAGAAAGCACTGACACAGTGGCCCAGCATACCCCCTGCACCCTAGCTTGCAACCATGCTGAAAGTGTGCCCCAGCATCGCATGCATTGAGACCATCTTTGATGGCAAGAAAACAAGCAAGTTCCTGTTGTAATTGCTTCGACATCGTTTGGGGACTGCCTGTTCTGTGCCTTGCTTTGGACCTGATGCGCCAAGAATGACTAGACTTGATATTACACTCTGAAAAAAATTTTGCTACGTCCGGCTGCATGCAACAGGCTAATCGAGTCACACCCGGCAGTGTCCGGCAGAGTAAATGCCACTGTCACATCAGCGAAAACTGATGTTTCTGGGAGGGCAGTGGGGTCGCAAATTTGCGACCACCCACCTGCTTAGCAAGAGCAGGCGCACCTGGAGACCATTTCCCCTCACAAAGATTTGGGTGGGACTGTGTGCTACCCCACCCCACCCCCCGCAGTGGCATAGACGTGTATAGGAGTATTTTTTTCTCCTCCAACTGCTGTTGCAGAGGTTTGTCTCTGTTTTTTTGGGAGCTTTTTTGGTGTGAATACCAAAAGGTCAAACCAGCATTTATTGGAAGCCCCACTGATTGCTCTTTTCAAGCAAAGTGGTGGTTCACCCACGATTTTGTGCGGTATGACCAGAGCTGGGAAGGTGGTGTTTTATTGGCATGCAAATCCAGCAACCGGTGGGCATCAGGAGAAAGGGTGATCTACCACTGGGCTGCACTGCAATTTTATCAAAAAAATCTGAGCTGTCAATTCAGCCATGCTGTTGCCTTTTCCTCCTGCAGTGTGGGGGGCAATGGATCATTCATTTCAAGGTGATTTGTTCCTTGGTGCAGCGTGGGTTGTCATACAATCAGGTTGCTGCTGAGCTATCATTTCTACCCTCCGATGGTGTGCATTACGTTCTTCAGTATGGTCGGGTTCATGGTCACCCCATTATTTCGTTCCTGGCTCCTCTGCTTCTCACAGTGCAAGGGTGTCATTGACTTTACTGCACCATGGATGTCAAAGTGTGGAAGCCTCCTTCTGAACGAAAACGACAAGCTTGCCGCACAAGATGTATCCAAACTTGATTTGCCAACAATGTTGTTGGTGATGGCAGAGTCTGTCGGTGACCATGGTCCCATAGTTGGTGAGGCCAGCCTGGATATATGGAGGGTCATGCTCGCCTCTGGTGTATGCACACTTGTAGGCTGCCAGTGGCCCAGCTCTTTGGACTCAAAACAGAAAAATGACCAGGTGCTGAAGGACTTCTACTTAATCTGTGGGCAAAAGGAGACAGACCGTGCAAAGGCCCTTCGACAGGCGATTCTTCGGGCCATGCAGCACCCGGGTACTGAAGATGTGATTCACTGGGGGCGGTTCTTTGTGCTTGGAGTGCCTTGACGAGGTTTTGGTGCCCTGACCTTCTCGTTTCCCCAAAATCTGACCTCTTTGCTGTCCCATAACCCGCGCCCCGCCCCCTACCCTGCCGAAAGTGAACCCGCTTTCCCCTGTGACCTCGTCATATAACCAAAGCAATGACCTTGGACCAAACATTTCCCTGGTTTAAGCCCGCACACTGACCTGCCCTTCTGCTCCCATGGTTGTCAATCAGATTTGCACCAACAACTGCTAGTATTTCTTGCTTCAGCACAGGCAGTAGCACAAGGTAGGGGCCACCGTCCCATCGTCTAACCCGCATCCATGCATATTCATTGGAATCCTGCCATGCCTGTGTCTATCCCCCCCCCCCCCCCCGGCCTGTAGGCCATCAAAAGACAGAGAGCAGGAGAGCAACACGCACACAGAAAGAGAGACGGAAAGAGGGACGGCGAGAGGCACTACATGTGATCAGAGAGGTCCACAATCCGCATAATTGGAGCCCTCCCAAGGGTGCCGAAGTCTGCCCACACAACAGGGGATTATCTATGGCTCCCTCACAAGGCTCCCTCACCAACAATTCGCCAGCTTTCGACCCTGTGGGGTTGAAATGAAAATGGTCCATTGGGCACGATAAGGGCACGATTTGGTCTTTCTCTGCTTACGGTTTCACTGTTACTGTGGTACCCTGCAGACAGTAAATAATGATCATTTTGGGTGTTTCAGGGGCTGCTGGACGATGATGACGATCAGCAGCCCATGCCCCTTGGGACTTGTTGATTGCACATGCTCCGGTAGTTTTTCATTGGGGTTTGCTTGGGGTTAAAAACCGAAAAGTGCCAAACATGATCAGAAGCCATCTGTGAACCTCCAAGTGGCGTTTTTGGGCCTCTTTTCGTGACTTGTTTGCCCCATGGCACCTTAAAATTTACCCACTTTGTTCCAACTACCAACCGTGCTCAGGGTCCAGGGTCCCACAAGCAAACAACAAATAAACAAGCAAGGATTATCTGAGCCAAAGGCAGTTTTGTGTCATGTGTCAAGTATTCCTCTGCCTGTGATGCATCTTCGCTTTTGCAATTTTCGAAAATTGTTTGGGTAGGGTTTGAGTAATGTGGCGTAGAAAAGATCGTTTGCATTTCTTCCACTGGTCCATGGAAGATGCCTTAATTTCGCCAAAAACTCCAACCAAATGGCTGGTTCTGCGTCGTTTGAATTCTTTGTCTGCTTTTTATCCTACCGCTTACCGGTGGACAATGATTGCCACGAACTCTTTGTTATTTGTGGTACCATATCCATGAACAACCCTATTCTAGCGCAATCCTGTGAGGCATATCGCTCTGCCCAGGCTTTGGGCCCTCCTGTCTCAACCGGACAATCATGGTTACCCCACCCCAGCACCCCAGGGGAAGCGGGATGCACAGTGCAAAAAAATCATGGGTACCCCTACAACAGGCTCCCTGACCTGAACTGATTCATTTTCCCTAAACGCTTTTCACACAGACTTTTCATTTTTGTGTTCTGGTCTTCATCCTTTTGCTGATTTTATTCAGCAGCGTCAAAAGATGGAATTCTGCACACACCCACGCTACTGTGTTGCCTTTTCTATATTTAAAGTGCCGAGTGCCTTTGGCAGGGTTTTGGAATTTTGTTGTGGGCATGTAACTGGCCCTCGGGTCTGGAACACATGACCTGGCCAATACCACAGGGCTACATATGAACTGCCTACTATAAACGCTGGCCACCCTGCAACAGTGCAGCCCAGTTGCAGCCTGGAAGGGCGCAATTTTCCCATTGCGGAGTCATGCATGGCAGAGATCAGCAACATTCAAACCACAACAGAACCCCCGTTTTCTCTTTTTTGCCTTTTGGTTACAAAATAGATTAGGGGTTTATGAGGGGTTTGATGTGGTTCGGGGTCTAAAGTTGTAATGGAGTGTTGCAAACACAATGATCCAGTTGTTGCAACTGCCCAGCTCTGACCAAATTTGTCTTTGTGCAGCCAAAACGGCACACCAGAGCAGTGTGAGCTGCCGCTCTGCAGCGACAGGTCCAGTCGCGTTGGCTAGGGGCGTTGTTGTTGAAATGGATTGGATCAGTTGTTGGAGTCACATTGCGTTTAGTTGGCTTGGCAGCCGGAGGGGTGGCAGCAGGCTGTTTGGCTGCCTTGCTACATTTGAATGTCGCTGCTCTTTCAGCATTTGCTGTGTGCCTCAGAAGCAGTAGCTGTGGTGCTGCCATTGGAGCTGTGGTAGCCTGTGTCGCTCAAAAACAGAAGGGAGACAAGGACAATGATGAAGTGGAAGACGAGGATCCGAACAAATTCAGTGAGGACAACAAGTAGCAATGGTGCCAGCAGTTTCAGTGTTCTTGGTTTGGATTCAGCATCCTCCATTGGATTTCTGAATACCATTTCACATAGCATCAGTTGTAGGTGGAGTAGGGGTAGGGGCATTGATGGTGGCATACCACCATCATGCACAAAAGGGATGTTATGATCCATGCACAATTCAGGTTCAAAAGGTTTTTGCCAATTTTTCTGGTTATTATGGACACATTGCTGTCCCAACCCCAGCCACTTGGTGGTTCAACAGCTGACACGTATCAATTTCAAGTTTTTAGGGAATTTTGTTGTCTGTCGGGATGGGATTTGTGGCGACAGAGCCCATATTGGTACATACCAAAACACCGTTTGCCATGTACCAAAAAAAGCCCCATTTTGTACCAAACACCCCCCACAAAATCCCCCGAGGGATATGAAAGTTTACCAGAAAAAACGTTCGTTCATGGATGTAAATTATAGTTTAGGATTCGCACTGCATTTCTCAGTTCATTGATCTGACTAGAAGGTGGGGGAGGGGTCCCAGATTGCCAACCCTGCCAACCGCGCTTCTAACGTGTCATCGGTGGAAGAAGTGTTTGATGTCACAGAGGTAGACATGTTCACTGAGGAGATGGATCACATCATAGCAGATTGGAAGAAATGGGTTTACAAAGTATTGCGCCAGAGTGACACATACAAGAAGGATGTGGAAGAGCGGGAAATTCAAATGCGCGAAACACTGGCTGTCAATGATGAAGCTTTGCAGCAACTGATGGAATCCATGGGTGGAGAGTTCAATGACATAATGACATGGCGGGTTTGGTGACGGTACTGGGGTGTATAGGGGGTGCAAGAGACCAAGGCCAACTTTTGAGAAAAGAATCTTCATGAAGGATGAACCCACACACACTGCTGACAGCTTGGAGATAGACAATTGCCGGATTGTGGAGTTGGAAGCAAAATTGAAAAATGCAGCTATGGGAATGGAAAGGGCCAAAGCACAACTGTTACCAGCGCTTACAACAGCTGAACTGCTAAGAATGATGGCACAAGCGCTTCCGTAGCAACGGATGACAATTTTTGTCTCCACGATGGCAGGGCTAGAAGATAGGCACGGATAATTGGAGAGAGGACAAGTTCGTTTTGGCATTGTGGAAGGTACTGTATGATGAGATGCATGCGAAGAGGTGGGGTGCAATAGTGCAACAAGAAAGGCCACCACATAGGCTGAAACAAGTGGTGGGCAGCCCTAGATATGCAGCGGTAGCCAAGCGAAGAAAGAGTCTGCACGGTGGTGAGGAGGGGCATCACACAGCCAATTGCCATAAGAAGGGAGGCAATGGAGGAGTCCAGCATGTCGGGAACAATTAAATGTGGGCGCGAAGAGGGTGGCGTGGGACATGAGGAAGCCGCCACCAACTCTGTGTATCAAATGTGAGCAATGCACTGATCCCGCGACCCCATCCAAAGATGCCCAGGCGCGGGATCCATACCTGATGGGCACTGAAGAGGTCAGGAAGGTTTCGAGACCCCCTGCTAGCTTGCAAAATAAGGCATCAAGGCTTACAAAAAAGCCATAGTGATTTAGAAATTAACACCACCAAAAACGCTGAATGTTGGAATGACCCCACCAAACTCCGAATAAAGACTATTTCCATAAAAAGCGGCCCAATTTTTACCGGCAAACCACATGTTTTTTAGCAAAAACCTCCCGTCTTTGTATCGAAAGCTACCCCGGTTTTCTACTAAACCCCCTCCATCACCAGCTTTTACCCCAAAACCGGCATTTTGAGAGGCCACACTGAAGCGCAAAGTGTGAGAGCCTCATTCTCCAATTCAATGGGCCACACCGAAGCATCGGAATCTACATCCCCAACAACCACGCCAAATGTTTTTTTAAAACCAACACAACCCTTTCGTTCATTTGGCCAGCAGCTCTACACAGCAGCGAAACAAAACTTTTTTCTCATTTTTTCTCTCCATAGTCTGCAGCTCAAAAATGTTTCGATGATCAACAATTTGTTGCTGTACTTAGGGGTGCGCGCCCGCCAGCGCCAGACGATGGCTCCCCGCCAAACGAGTAGAATTGTGGGAATCATGGATAATTATGGAGAATTATGGGCAATTATGCGAATTATGGAGAATTATGGGGGAATTATGGAGGAATTATGGAGGAATTATGGTGGAATTATGGGATATTATGACAAATTATGGTGGAATTATGGCTTGGTGTTGATTCTTGATGGGTTGTTGTTCGCTCCCGATGGCTTGCTTTTGATTCTTGCCGGGTTGCTATTAATTACCGTTGCTTTGTTCGTGATGTTTGGTAGCTTGCTGTTGATTTTTGATGCGTTGCTTTTGACTATTGCCCAGTTGCTGTTGATTCCTGCTAGTTTGTTCTTGATTCTTGGTGGCTTGCTGTTAATTCTTGGCGGCTTGCTGTTGATTCCTGATGGCTTCTTTTTGCCTCTTGCGAGGTTGCTGTCATATCTTGCCGCTTTAATCTTGATGAGGATAAAGTCTCACATCTCTGTGGAAGCAAGGGGCCACACGACGACAATAAACAACGGCTAGCAACACAAGAAATGACATCCCCAAGTCATAACTTCACCATAATTCTCCATAATTCTCTCATAGTTCTCCATAATTCACCATAATTCCACATAATTCCCCATGATTTCTCCATAATTCTCCCATAATTCCACCCTAATTCACCATAATTGCATCATAATTCTCCATAATTCTACCCAAATTCGCCATGATTCTCCATAATTCCACCAATGTGAGGGGACAATCAACGGCTGTTGGACAAGCCCACTGTAGCCTTTAAGAATTATGGAAAATTTCCCCGCCACCGCCAGACGAACATTCCCTGCCTGCTTACTTTCGCCGCTCTACGTGCTTTTTCCCTTTGTTGCCCATCCATCTATTCTTGTTTGGTCGGTCCGTTCCCCATTTTTATTTTCTCCGTCATTAATTATTTTCCTTCGCTTTCCTAACGCGCATACTCCCCCTCAGGATCACTTGTGATTCTTTTCCTGCTGTAAAGCGTTAAGGCTCTTAGGAAAGCGGAGGTGAGGTAGCCAATTGCCTATGGCGTTGTTTACAAACTCCATGGTTGGCTATGGTTGCACCGGATTCTCTTTTCTTGTACTACTCCTCGTTTCTTCCGAATGTCTCAACATTGATGGAGGCCATGCACCTTGCAACCCCATTTCGTTTCAAATGCCAGATCCCATATGCATACTTAACAAACAAAATTAAACAACAATTCGATACTAATGTGTGTTATGCGCCGCATCCAGGCCTCTATGCAGCTGCAGTGTTTCTTCTACATAGATGTTCTACAAAAGGAAAATCAGGGTCAACAACCTGAGAGCAAGCACTGTAGAAAGCAGGAGTCCTCGTCCTTTGGCCTCCAAATGTAACAACCTTGTCCGTGGAGATGTTTCGCCTTTGACCAACCCATTAGTTGGTAGAATTCCACTCTAAACATTGTGTTCATGATTTCTTCTCTACCCCTCTCCATTCTCCTCAGCGAAAAAACACTTTTGGACATTGGTTCCTCATGCTGAAACCACCAAGCAAGAATTTCATTGCATGATTGCTTTGATTTGAGGTGCCGCCAACCAACAAAATCAACAGCTGTTGTTCGAGACAATTCATACAGCAACTAATGATTTTTTCCTCGTAACATTTGTTTGGAATGCAGATGGGAAAACCCCATACCACAAAAATGGTGAAATGAGAGATTTAATAATAATGAGACTAATCACCTGCAAACTCCTTTCATCCCTTTTGGCTGGTTTCCTCAGGTTTGTTACATGGGCATATTTTGGCAATTGGCTTCATTGTGGAACCAAGGCAGCGAACCCAAAGCACAGTGGATGATGATCTGGGACAACAAATGGAAAATCAATAAACGAAAAAACCATAAAGCGGGGGGGGGGGGAATTGTGCACCCACCAGGTGCTGTCGTTGATGCAAACCACATATTACGAATGGTATGTGTGACAGTGGTTGCCCGAATCTGTGTGCGTACTATGTTCAAAAAAATTTGGTCTCCTATTCATATGAAAACGGTGCATGAGGGGTGACTGTCACATACAAATGGAGGTAGTCTTGTAAATAGTGACGCACGAGAACTTAGTCCGTGGGTATGTGGGGCATGTCAATGTCATAGCAATGGTCGCCACTCATTCACATCCATGCCAGTGCGCTTCAGTAAGAATGCCAAAAATGTTGAAAAAAACCTGTAGCTGATTCTGCGCATTAAGTTGCTACTACAGCACTGAAATTTGATCCAATTCTCAGGTAACATTGGTTGCTCTGACATTTGGACAGCGTTGCTAATGCCTTTACAAGAACACCTCTGGCCAGGAGACAGGAAAAGCAAGGCAAAGCACACAACACAGGCACACAGCCACCAATGGCCACTTGTTGTTGCTTGTCTTTTGTATTTTTTTTCTGGGATTTTGCATTTCTGGACGGCAATGCAGAAGGGGCTACATTCTCTCAATTACAGTCAGCACGAAAGCAATCAGCTGAGCACAGGTTTGACCCAACCTGTTTTGGGAAAGAGTAGAGAGAGGGGTGAACCAGTCTGCTCGTTATCTGTGGACGATGAACTGCACACTGTTGTTTCAACCTTTGTTACCCCCTCCTGAGTGCGTCCGCAACTGCGAGCTGAGCCTGCGAAAGCCAAGAAAGACATCACACAAGAAAGCCAGAAAAGACTGTTGATTTGGGCAAAAAGGGGGTGCTCAGGGGTGGTCAAAAGTCAGGAGTCTCTCCTGAACACATCCCAACTGCCAACCTCCAAAACATGAAAGATTATGGGGGAAAAAATAGCCTGAAACATCTTCATTATCCTTGAGTGTCCTTGTGCGGGAAACCAACCAGGGCGGCCATGAACGCGGTCTGGCAAATTTCAGTTGGTATTGGATCCCCTGTTGGCGTCACAGCTTGCATCAATCACTGACCAGGCACGGGAAGCCCCAATCTGAAAGAAAACAGGACAGGACATGGCCCCCCGACTGGCCCAGTCATGCACGTCGCCACAAATTGCGTCAACATGCGACACACATACCGTTCCATGACGGCAAATGTAGGTCCTTCCACATTGAGGCAGTAGAAATGCAAATGCTTGTGCCCGGCATCAATCAGTTTCTTGCACATGTCAACTGCATACTGCACACCAAATTCCTGTTGAGGCGATGGCATAGAGGAGAGGAGAGAAGACCACAAACTTGTCGAGGGCCTGGAATGAAATTGAACATTACAGCCGGATGCAGCAGCAGGAAACAGTTGATGCCACACCTTGACAGCTGCCTCGTCGTCCTTGATCTCTTCCATTTTAGATGCAAGGTCAGCAGGGATCCAAGTCTTGCAGAATCCAGCCATCTTCTTGAAACCACCATACGAAGTGATGATCATGATACCTATTCAATGGCGATTCAGAAAGAAGAATTCTTCAGAGCGCCAACCAGGGCTCCCTTTAGAAGTGGGGGGTATGACCTAGAAGTGGGGGGGGGGGGGGGGTCAAGGGGGTTTTGGCATGTCGCCTTGGTGTATTGTTCTCGTCTGCAGCTGGCAGCGCCTCTTGGCGGATCGCCATTCGCTCCCTTCCCTTGGACCCTTTCTCTCCATAGGCGGTTGCGCCCATCAGCCTCTCACCACCCTGTCCCCTTCCTCTTCCTCCCTGTCCTATTTTCCCTTCTCTACGTCCCTTTCCTTTCCCTTGGTTGTTGTGCCAACAGAGCCCCCGGACTTTCCCTGTTTCATTGCTCTGTGTCAGGTCCAAGAGGAGGCAAACATAACACAGCCAGGGATGGATCCAAGGACCAGCAATTCTGATGCCTAGTACTACAACAGCTGGGCTATTACTGGAAGCTGTCGCAGCATGCAGCAGAGAGTTCATAGCTCCCCTTCCCAGTGGTGCTGGGTTTTTAAAGGTGCCGAAGAAGCTTTTCGGGCACAAAGAAAGACAACCACTGACCCACAATTGCCATCCTGAATTGCACAATGGGGGGGGCTCCAAGCCTTTTTCGAAAAAGGCAGTAAGGCCGAAGCTCTGATCATGGCATGCAATGGCATGCCCCAAAGGGATGTGAATGCGCTGCAGTGCCATGTTTGCAGACGAACACAGGCTACAACGGTCACCAATTGCGCCGAAGGCACAGAAGAAGAAATGGGCCCCAATGCTTTAAAAAGGGGCGGGGGGTCTCGGGGAGGGGGGGGGGATCCCCAGCCCCACCCTCTTAGGATTGCTGCACAGCGACTGAGAGACTCAGAAAACGAAAAGCTTGATTGAGGAACTCAGCATGCAAAAGCAGAAAACCTCCACCCCCAGCCCAGTGGTGCCGAGTTGTTAAAGAGAGCCCTGGCGCCAACAATGGCGAATGGGGAATAACTCGTGGACTCCGCAAGGCATATGCACTGAATTTTGGGCATTCCTGGGCATCCTTCTGACCGATGCTTGGCACAACAGCCTCTCAACCCTAACCAAGTGAAATTTCAGGCATCTTGCACGTCCGCAGGGACGCGGTTGGCCTGAGGGGTAGAAGTCTCCACTACCCCCACACCAATTGCATGGTGGCTGTAGCCGCCCACACAACCTGCTGAGGAGAGCCGTTGGTTGATAATGAGAGGAGAAGGATTCACCCTTTGGCACGGCCCAACACCAAAGGGTGGGGCAAGCATCACATGCTGCCACTTTGCAATGCTTGACCTGTACCTCACAGGGTGCCCAAACCCGCACAGCATTCGTTTCATCCATTTTGCGTTTCGATTCACTGCCCCATGGGGTGCCCAATCCCGTAGGGTTGCTCTCACTTCACTACCTCATGCATGGGTTACACGATGTGCACGAGACATCCAGTGCAAAAGAATGTGGAACACTTTCCGGGTAACATGTAGGACCATCAGTAGTGCATTAATCATTGGCAAATACTGCAGGGCCGGTGAGGTGCTGAGAAAAAGCACAAGGAGTTGTGGAAAAACGTATGGGCACGCATCAAACGCAATGGACAAAAGCGTGCGCACCGCACTTTGTGTTTCCCTCAACATCATTGCATTTGGCAATATGGGCATCCCCTTGGCACTGCACTTTGGGCGGTGGCAGCTTGGGCACTTGCTCATTTGAAATGGCCACCTGTGGACACCACATGGCCTTGCAAATATCCATGTTGTCAACAATTCAACAAACTTTCCTGCAACAACTTCATGTGGGCTGACGGCGCTTTCAGGCGACAGAGGGCTTGGGTGAGTGAAAATTCTCTTTCGATTCATTTCCAACTCAATGTTGGCCTTCATGCTGACGAACCACTCTGACAGCTGCGACACAAATGCTGGACCAATCAAGCAATATCATCTGGTGAGCACGTTTGACCTTGCAGAATCTGCAGCGCGGCGCAAATGGGATTGGAGGACACAAACCTGGCAAGATAGGAACTTCAATACCAAGTTTCTTGCATTCAGCGCAGAAACTCAGGAAGATATCCACATCAAAGAAGAGCTGGGTAATAATTAGGTCGCCCCCTGGGTGCAGAGGGTGCAAGGTGGTGATTGGCAAAAGGTCCTTCATTATTTCCTTTTCAATGAATCCATACTACCGCACGAGCGCGGGCTCATACACAACACAAGGGGTTACACTCGTTCACGCAAAACCGCGAGCCCAACCCAAGTCGACGTATGGTTCTGGGAGCAAAGGCTTCCCTTCGGCAACCGGACCTTGGTATGCACACTTCGTGAACATTCTGTGGACCGTGTAACTGTGTTACACAATTTTGATCGTGCCTCATGCCATCCCACACCTATGTCACTGGGGGATCACCTCCTTCGTGCCACCTCAAAGAGAGCGGAATCCACCAGCTAGGTGTTCGTGTGTCCATGCACAGAGGGAACACCCGCACAGCCCACGCACCAAAAAAGCCATAGTGGGAGATGGCCTACACTCATCGCGCGCCAACCGTGATAACCACGCGCCCCGATTCATGATGAACTCTGTCCCTGACCTCGGCCAAAGTCTGAAAAGCACCAGACAAAGTGGACACTCCAACAAAAACACAACTACTTTGCCCACCAGGTGATCATCGTAAAGTGGCGTCATAGATACGACTGCCTACAGGGCCGCCCACAACAGTGCAAGCACTCCTATCCCTTGGTGTCTGTGGAGGTGGACTCAGGGAGAAGCTGACTCGCAGAGACCTAAGCAACAACCAAGCCTCCTGCTTGCAGATACCTGCCACAACCTTCTCCTTGAGGTACGCCATTTCCCCAGCAAAAGCTTCTGGAGGGCATTTGCCGTCGTCAGCAATCACAGTTGGATGGCCTTCAGGATAACCAGCAACTGAACAGAGCAACGAAAATCACATCGGCGTGGCGGACCCAACAACCATGATACCTGGCGACGATTGTGCGAAGCCAGAAGAAAAGAAACGTCCTGCAATCTCTGTCATGGCACAAAACAGTTGGGAACCGTTCGCGCTATTTTTCTTGTGCGCTCCCATCACAGCTGCCAGGCGAACTGTGGCTTCGTCCCACTGAAATGATCCAGATGAATGGTTACAAGTGGGATAATGCCAGGCATTTTGTTTGTTTGTTTTTTGTTCGGGTAAAGCTCAGGACCCAGACCCAACCCATTTGTGTTGAACGTTGCATTTTGCAGATTGCTCTTCTGAAGAGCAATTCTGAAGGCTTCCACAATGAAACAGGACTGTGGCAAAGTTCAATGGGGCCCAGAGGTGAGCCACCAGCGGTCTGCCGAGCACGCCAAGCAGCATACGCTGCAAACCCAGTCTACGTCCGGGTGACCTTGAGGGGCTCATCATCACATCGGTTACGGGCATGCCAGGAAATTTGGTGTCTATTCGCTTGACTTGACGGGCTGACGGAGCCTTACTGTCAGACGCATGATGTGGCAGGAAACATCCGGGATACCCCTCTGGAGTTGGCAGTTGTGCGGCCAGCTTGTGGCATGCGCCAGCAGTCGCCGGCACACGTTGAGCAATCACCATCCCGCCAAACTTGCCGCCGTAATGCAACTGCAAAAGCCTGGCCGCACATACTCGACAGGCAGAAATAATCACCATGCTTTTCTCGGATGTACTTCACCAAATCCAAAGCGCAAGAGAAGCCGGTGTCGATAGCCTTCCATTCCGTCTGTCCGACAGGGGGATCACCTGCAGCAGATGTTGAAGCCTTAAGAACGAGACCCCGCAGTGGGACTTCGAGCAGATTGTGAGCTAGCTTCACCACTGCGTGGAAGCTTTGTTCTCAAAACCTTATAAGGCCCAAAAACTACGTTGCTTCGTCGCCCCAGGCCGAGACCTGGAGGGGGAGGAGATGTGCCCAGGACGTCTCAGCTGCCCCAGAGTGCGTCAACTGCCTCAAGCCGCGATAATTGGACCACATACCACGCAGAGCAACAATATTGCGAATGCCCACTTTCTTGCAACCCTCCAACGCCATGTCGATCTTCTCCTTCTCCATGTTGGTGCAAGTCAGGTGCATGTTTGCGTTTACCCCCCACTTGATTTGAGCATTAGTGCACAACTCCAAGGTGAGGTCGGAAGTTCCTCCGCCAGCGCCCCAGGTCACGTCACAGAAGATGGGATCAGCCTGCAAACGCAGAAAAGGCTTGCGGCACCGATATCAGCAGGCCCATTGACTGTTTCACCGGTCAAGAAGCGAAACCGGTCTGCTGGCTGTGCGTGTCGACATTTACATCACTTCAGCCCCTTCGTGTGCAGCTGCAGCGAAGGCCTTGGAGCAATGTGTTCGTTGTGCAAAGCATTTCCGTCCTCCCCCCCTAACGCCGCCAGCTGCAGACGAGAACACAATACCATGGCTTCTTGCCAAACCCCCCCCCCAACGGGAGTTGCGCGACGCGGGACTGTAAACACAGAGGCGCAGGACCTTTCGCATCAAACCGATTCTGTTCATGAGATTCTCCACGCCCTTCTCGGTCTTAGGAGGGAAATACTCGAAAGAAACGGTGATCTGATTGGGATCCTTGTTCTTCAACAGTTCCGCAACGGTTGGGGCTTCCTGCGCAACGCAGACATCAGTCGACGCCCGAAGTGCGATGGTGTAGCAGTGAAAAACCAAAACGGTCAAACAAATGGGGGGAAAGCAACAAAAAAGTACAGAGCGCGCCTGAAGTATACCTGGCAACCGACTTCCAAGGTCGCATTATACGTGACCTTTGACTCGACACCAGCAGCATTTTCGAGGGTAAGCTCCACCAAAGAGCCGCTGAACTCGGTGATGTACTTCACCAGTTGCCCCTCTGTGGCGTCCTCTGTCCAAATGATGTCTCCGACCTGGTGGCAAAACGTACAGGAACGAAGGCTACCAATACAACAACAACCAGCACGACAAGGGGGAGCTACGAAATACCTTCACGGCGCTGACGCAACGAGGAGGTCCTCGAACTGCGGTTGCCAGGTCAGAAGTCGAAGGCATTTCCCTGCATAGAGGCGTGCATAGTGCGCGTCTGCAGTGTGTACTGCCGCGTCTCTGGTGTGCAGCGTGCAAGTTTAAATTTTCTTGCTCAATAATGAGGCGTCAGAGGCACAAAATCGCGGCTGCTCACACTGTTTGCAACTATTGCCCAGGACAGTTTTACGGGGGGAAGCATAAACGCCTCACTTCTCATGCAACATTTCACTTGATCAGTGGCGGAGAAAAGGCCTCTGGCAGGTGGAAATGTGGGCGTGGTACAATTTGATTCAGGTATCAATACGGGATGGATCTGCTTTCCTGATTCTGCTTTCCTGAAGTTTCCCCGGGACAATCTTCGGTTTCCTTACTTTTTTCACAAACAAATGTTGTGCGGTCGCAAGTTTCCTTAAGATTCGTGCTTACTGAGTACCGCAAGCGCGGCAACCTGAACGGCTCGCCCATGATCGACAATAATTTTGACATACATTACTGTGGTGCACATCAAAAGGCATCAAATCTCAGTGCTTTTCCCTAGACCACTAGCACACAATGTCCTGATGCCCTACAGAGTGTCCGTGGGATTGGGAACACTTGTATCCTTGAGCGCGGACAATTCCATTTCCCTTTCCTACTCAGCAGGCCTGTTGGTCGCGATGGGAACAACTCGAGCCTCCACAAATTTTCCGCACCATTTGAAACGAGAAGCAATTTGCCAAAAGCCGCGGGGGCAATAATGGACTAATGTTTCATGCAAGCCAACGGAGCAATCGAACCTTTTGTCTCAATGTTGTGTAGTGGTGCTAATGTCCCCGCAATCGTTGCCCGCGGCGGTATGACCGCACACACACATTATTTTGTGGATTTCGTGCTGATTAGTCCATACTTTCCATGCTTCGGTATTGATTATTCAAGGTTCAATGCTTTAACGAGTTGTTCTTGCGATACCTTGCCCTTGAATAGCCACATGCGAGTGAAGTGGACCTGGTGATTTCGCGCCCGAAAGCGAACATTCGTTGCATCGCCGTTTGCCAATTAAATGTGCCTTGCGACCGCTTCGTTTGTTACACACGGTACGTCACACTCTTGTTACCATTTTATTCCCCTTACGCTCCATGTTGTAACATCACACATATTTGTGAACAACAATTGATGTCTCTTGAGTAGCACAACTCACATGACCGTGTCACATGGTTACTTTGCGGCGTTTAGCGAGAGAACACGGACGTCTAGCATCTTGGTCTTGGTATTATTAAGCTAGATTACTTTGATTAAACACGCACTCATGCCATCGTACTTAGACATCTCACAACCACATGCGACGAAAGCCCACGACACCGGTTTATGATGAACAGGCACACCAAGCCTATCAAAAGGTGCTCCTCCGCATATTCACACTCAATGCACAATCGGTTCAAGTCGAGCTACTTGGAGGTCCCCAATCCCGTTACACTTCAAAATTAGGGACACGACTTTGGAAAGTGGTCATTTGGTGAATGCCCAAAGTTTGCGTCATGCCTTGAGACCGGTGAAAATGGCTCGGCTTCACAATATACGGTTGAGTCTTTGGGCAGGGTTTCGTCAACCCATCCACTAATTGCATGTTGTTTCTTATGGAACTAACACGATGCTCTTTCACACGAAACCGCCGAAGCAAACTTGCGGTGTGAAAGAGCATATCGTGTTATTTGTGGGGCATCATACAGTGCATGGGGACGGTAGTATTAGCCCGGATTGTTGGTTGCCACGTGTGCTCCGATTCGTGGCATCTTTCGTCGGCATTCGTTCTTGCGAATGCTTGTGTGTTGTGAAGGAAAATGAACCGTGGCACACCACACGTGCAAGACGTGTTTGCTCTTTTTGAATGTCTAATGTTTTGGTCTTTTGAGATTGTTTAACGCCGCCGCTCTTGGTGCCTGCACGCTTTGCGTTTGCAAGCTTGGCTCACTACACGAGGTGTACCGAGCGCAATGTGAACGTGCTTTGTTCAAGGGATCACGTAGCTTTGATGGATGCTGTTTAACATCATAGCGCCGTACTTTGCGTGCCCGTGTATCATGATTTTTTGGTAACAGGGACCATTTTTCTCGATGAGCATGGTGTAATACGGGGGCCTTTTTCAATATTAGCGATGCCTTGAATGCAACCACTTTCGTGCTACTCTCCGTAGGCATGGCCTAGTGAACAATCCTATGGTTGCCAAAATGATGCACTGACGACATGAGCCGTTGCCTCAATTACCTCAATTGTTCAATTGCCGGATGTAGGACAAACCGCAGCTAAGTCGATCGTTACTTTGTTAGGTTCGTCACATTTTGGTTTGAACGCACCTAATTGTGGGCACTAGCCGTGTCGGATCCACGGAAACATCGTGGCCAGCATACACCCAACTTAGTCTTGGCGTGGGGAGGTATTCGATCCGAACGGCAACGCCGTCTCGGTGCATCTCAGTGTGGTAGGGTTTTGGTGTGAACGAGCCACAAGGCCACGCCCGTGCTTCTTCTTTGCATCTCCTCTCCCATAGAGAACAACGGTAGAATGAATGTTGCACCATGGGTTGTTCTGGTAGCATTGCAGCCGCCGGAACAACTCCAACTCTCAAGCCCAAGGATTCCAAGGTGATATCATGCGTCCCTTTCCCTGTGCAACAGCTTATCATCAACAACAAACAGTATACCGCTCCAGAATGGTGCACTAGGCATGAGCGCGTCGTCATCTTGCGAGTGGATGCTTGCTACGATGATGAAGGCTTCGACATGCAACAAATGGTGCGGGTCGGCGATCATTTTTGCCGGATATTTGAACACATTTATCGCCACGGGGGCTACATCTCCAGCTTCACTGGCGTCTCTTGTGTCTCGGTATTCAGCAC
The DNA here is from genome assembly GCA_964036045.1 of Eutreptiella sp. 'Long Island Sound 2002'. NCBI lineage: Eukaryota > Euglenozoa > Euglenophyceae > Eutreptiales > Eutreptiaceae > Eutreptiella > Eutreptiella sp. 'Long Island Sound 2002'. The sequence goes on from OZ038384.1 coordinate 75,251,364, forward strand.
AGAATTGCATGGGTCGGTGTCTGTGCGTGACCTTGCTATAAATGCCACGCACGTTGCGTGCACTATCCGCGACAACCAACTGGACCACCACGGCGCCGGAGACAAATACAAAGTTGACGTAACGGATTTTCGTTGTGTAATTGGCTACGGTACCGTGTGCTCTACCGTAGTTGGGGGCAAGCCGAATTGGCATTGGATATTGCTTGGGGAGGTTTTGGATGAGGTCGACAATTGTATGAATTTCGCTGGAGATGGTCAAGTGATGCTCACGCAAGCCGCTGCAGATATTTTGACGAACGCGATTGTCGCGGACACCGTGGGAGGCTTTGGTGTCTTGGTGACCAACGTTGTCGCGGCGGCCCGTGTGCCTCTCGACTTGCAATACCAAAAGCAAAAGGGACCGTTGACTCACAGTATTCGCGGGCAGTTGGTGTATTGGTTGGACCCAACGGTGGCCAACAGCGTGCTCTCCGAGCGGTCCTTCGGCGAACAGAATACCTTCGAGACCAAGCAAGTGATCATGGGATGTGTGGGGCTGCGAGTGGACCTGAACAAGGGGTGGACTCTGATGGCCATGCACCGCTTCGTGTCACGTGTGCAGGAGGTGGTCAACCGGCAAAAGGGACTCATGCTTCAGTGTTCGTACCGCGAGTCTTGCCTTTGCATCTTCATCCTCCATGACACGTTGGAGGTGCAAATGCACAAGGTGTCCATACACCTCTCCCCCATCTTCTTCCTCAAGATCATTGGTCTTTGTCTTTGTCTTCGTCTTTGTCTTTGTTACTGCTTTCGTTGCAGTGTCCGCCGCAAGATGGGCCCTATCATTTTGTCTTTGATGTCACCCCTTGGCCTCTGGCATTGCCCGATTTGTATCGGCATTCTGCCTTGTGGCTGACCCTGTTGTCGGTGATCCGTGTTTTTACAGAGTGTTTGTGCCTATGCCACGGATATCTGAGTGATATCCCATGGCATATGCCACGGATATGTCCAGATGATGATGCTGATAAATGGGCAGTCTGGGTTGTGCTGCAACAGCATGGAAGTGGTCAAGGAAAGTGCAATGCGATGACGAAGTCATATTGCTCATCCTTGCCAGCCCGCAGCCCGCAACGCCCCCCACGCTCTGTGCCCTGCCCAGCTGACCATTCAATAATCCTTTCTTTTCATCTTGCACCTGCACAGTCAACCCATGTGCCCATCTCTACCGCATCTGTGTGCAGTTATTCGTTCCCGCCAATTGTACCTGCTGAATGTTTGGCTCTTGTTGTCGAGGGGTGAGTTGAGGAAGGGTTGGTCAGGTTCAGGGTCAGGAGCGAACTCCCTACAGAAGACGCCCCGCCCAGGACGCTAGGGATGGATATAATAGTGACCAAATTATTTTGGTGGGTGGGGGGGTCTGAAGGGCCCAAGATGACGAAATGATGATTACAAAACTCCTTTGTCCCTCTTATGGTACAGGGTAAATTTTGGTGCCGAAGCCACCGAAATTTTTTTCTGAGGGGCCAAGATAGTCCAAAACTCAAAAATTTTGTCTTTAAAAAAAAAAGTCAAACTGATCAGCAGAATGTGCTGAACGCAAAGATGTATGTGTGGGGGCCAAACGCAAAGATGTCTGTGTGGGGGCCAAAAATCACTTTTTTCTTCAAGGGCCAAAATTGGCCGGCGCAATTTCATCATTGTCATTTCGTCATCGCCGGGGGGGGGGTCGGGGTGGCATCCTCCCCCCACTACATCCATCCCTGCAAGACGCTCCTCCGGGACTTGGCGCTAGATCAGGGTCAAGAAAAGAGTCCTGACAGGGCCATGGCCAACATCAGTGTGGCCGCAATGGGAACAAAACCGGGCACAATAAAAGAAGAGAACCCAGTAGGGCCAATGGCCCAACATTAGTGCCAACTACCTACAAGTAGTTACAAAACACACGCTTGAAGATCAAATCGGCCTTGGTATCTTCGACACTCCACACTTAACATGTGCATGTCTCGCATAGGTGTTGCTAAGTCACGTCAAAATCCAGGCGAACCTGGCGCGCCTCTCCAACTGCTCTATGGGGTCCAGTTTCACCGGCATTTTTGAAGGAAAAGTCATGACTGGGGTCATGGGCGATGTCAAGTCCTACCGAACTTGGGTAGCAGTTGGTGCGTGCGTACAACAAGCCGCATCGCTGATGCGACTTGCAGGACCCGGTCGCGTGCTCTGCGACCGGGATCTGGTGCAATCGTTCCTGCAGCAATTGTACACACCCGATGACTTCGTGTTTGTGGAGCAGCAGGACCCGGAGGGCCTCAACTTCCGCTTGGACTCCATCAAGGATCTGTATCCGTCATGGGTCGACCGCCTTTTTCTGAGAAGCAGGGGTGAAGCCTTTTCGGATAGTTTTCCCAAGCGCTGCGAGTCGCTGTCAAGCATTTCGGACCGCATTGAGAATACCTCGCACGCATTGACCATCGTGACGGGCGACCCTGGATGTGGCAAGAGCGCGTTCATGGCAGCGCTGCATCAGCATCTTGTGTCGCGGAAGCATTCGGTCATCTGGTGCCAGGTTGGTCCTGCCTCCTGTGTGTCTTGTTCTGACCCTCTGACTCAACGCCCAACCGTATCCCACTGCCCACATACCCCCGAGACCACGGTACATAGGACTCCGTACACATGCATGAAACCCACTCCCAAGAGGATGGGGGTAGGGGGGCCCGTTTGAGGGGAAGGGGAAAGAGAAAAGGGGGGGGGGGGGCAAAGGGAAGGGAAAGGGGGGCAAACGGGGAAGGGGGGGACACCCGGACAGCCAGGCGGGCCCCCAAAAAGCTAGCACCGGTCGGGCAGTCGCACTGGAGGAGCACCCACAAGGGGGTTATTTTCGCGCGGTGTAGTGCTGCAAGTGCTGCAAGTTGGAAATAATTCTCTTACAACACCAAAACACCAAACCCACAATAAGAAGAAAAACCGCAGATCCGACATCCATTTTGGGGTTGTTGTCCACCATAATGGTACCTCTCTCTACAAAGGACCACGTCCCTGGCTCAATGTGCACTACGTGGCAACCATTCTGCTGGCTGATTCATTCCAAAGGTGCACTGTAGGGTGTGCTGCAGGCACCATAGGCATTGCACTGGAGTACCTCCCACACACCCATGCACCCTTGCAGTGCAAAGGCCATGGTGGTGTGTAGGTTCTAGTGGGTGTCTAGGGGTGCTATGGTTGATATGGGTAAAATGGGCCTCCAAAGCCAAGTTGCCTTGGACATCCCAACCAATGCACCCAATCCAAAGCGCCCCCATGTACCAACCCCACGCAGCACCACTAAAATCTTGTCAGAACCCTAGGTGCCCACTTCTCCACAGCTTCAACATCTCACGCCTCCATGGAGATGCTAAACGGCTTTAATAGCTCAATGTTGCAAGGCTCTTTTACCCCTTGTTGCGTCCTGTGAATACAACTTCGCACTACAAGGATGACCAAATAAGTCCCAACGCATGGTGACAATGGATGAATCCTTTCCCCATTGTGCAGTGGGAGATGAGATTAGATGTCCGTTGTGAAGAAAAAGAGGGTATTGGGGGCCTTCGGACCACACAGTGGTTGTGGCGATGGTATCACAGGTACAAGCCAATTGGATGAGTTCACACACCCATGCGCATGGCTGTTGGATGTACAAACCTTACATGCACCCCATCACATTCACACACCAACAGATTTTACACCCCACTGACCAGATGTGCACATTTGGGTTGACCCCCTTGAGCTAAGTGTGGCGACTTATGCAAGGGACCCTCCAAGTGTCGGCAGGGCAGCAGGTTGGTTAGGCCGTCTTTGGAATTCGATGTTTATTGAGAATTCAAAACCATGAGGGAGGGGGGGGGCTCTATGCACCACCCAGCTGAAGGACAGCCACTTGGTAACTCAATTACACCATGGCAATGCAAAGCCCCAATCACCATCATCACATCTGCAGCATACTTCGTGATGTTGCACTCAATGCCAACCCATTGGTCTATTGTTGTCAGGCATCACTACTTGGTCTCAAGTGGCACTATTGCCAATGCCCCCAGGTGGTCTATGCTGCCCGCTTGTTTTGGCGTAGTATCATCAATCGATGCCTCTGGGACAGTGAATGCACCATGCATTTGGTCCAATATATCCCTGTCCCACCCAACCTCCTATGATTTTGTCCACCTCACAGTCCACAGATGGTTGCAACGCCACACTGTTTGGGGGGTTCAATGTATGCCTCGTCAAATCTGCAACACCCGCCACCGTGTATGGCAATGTGGCGACTGGTCGCATGACTTTGTGGTTTTTACCTACCTCCTCCCGCTAGCAAGCTAACAAGCACCTACAGGGCTGGGGGTGGGGGGTCCACAACTTTCTTATTGTATATGGAGGATCCAGCAAAGTGCTTGCATGGCAGCAACCCATGGACCTACAGCTGTTGGGGGATGCAACACTCATTGGTGACCACTGCAGGCGACCACCAATCTGTCTTTTGTTGTATCAGAAAGTATGTATGGTCTTTTAATGGCCATGCACCAGCATTTCTTTTTGTTGTATGTGTTGCTAGCGCGTATTTGAGCAGCGCCCTGAAACAGCTCTCTTATCGGGCGCAAACCTCTCCTCCTCATTTCAAGTGAGCAAAATTTCTGGTTGGAATCAAGGTCAAATTTTTTCTCCCCTTTGTGGCAAGGTTGGGTATTATGCCTCTATCATGATCTGCAGTGTGTCCACACATCTTTTATCGATAACCAATAATGGCAAACCGCTTTTTTCTTGCTCCCTGAGCAATGGAAAGCAAGGAATCGGTTTCTACCTTTCTGTTTTTGTGCTACTATGATGATGAGATGGGGCATGCCAAAAGGGATGCATGGAGCACAAAAGAATAGGGGATGGAAGCTAACCAAGAAGTGACCGTCATCCATTCCAGTCGAATGGGCCTCTACATCGGGTGGGCATGTAGATGTATACATCCGAATGGTGTGTACATCCATCGTGTGTGCAGATAAATGATACAACAAGCAG